>WSTS01000134.1:0-28718 GCA_019627755.1 Serendipita sp. 411 | reverse complement strand
TGTATTGTTTGTCGCGAAGAGCTGACCGCGCCTTCTGGTCCCTCGCCCACATCTAACGAGAACGATCAGGCCAGCGAACCGGTGGCACAACCCTCAGGTTCGTCGCCTACAAAAGAACCGGACTCTTCAAATGGGCCTCCAAAGCGACTGCCGTGTGGACATATCTTCCATCTGAACTGCTTGAGGTCATGGTTCGAAAGACAATTGACCTGCCCAACATGGTACACTTATATATTTACTATCATTACACCTACTAACAACTGTTTTAGTCGGAGGAAAGTCGATGAGACCTTACCAAGGACCCCAGGACCTGCCGGTGCTGGTGGTGGAGCACAACCAGGAAACAATGGTGGGAGGGATGCAGCTCGCCCTGGAGCAGACGCAGGAGGAGGAGCCGCCCAAGGAGCTCAAAGGCGCCCAGGTAATAATGCTGGCATTGGACCAGCACCAACAGACACACCAGCACACCTGAAGGAACCCCTCAAATTTGAAGGATTCTACTTGCAACCAAATTGCTTCGTACCTTGGACAGGAGGCCCTGTTCTCCTGCGAGATCCAACACAACCTGGCCCTCAACGACAGCCTGTACCACTCCAGCAACGTCAACGGCAGTATCCAGGTCCACCATCAACAGCCCCCACGCCAACTATCCAGTCACCTCCTCCAGCTACTCAGACACTCGCACCTTTTGGAGCAGGTCTTACAAACGCGGTAACAGCAACGAGTGCACCCGAACCTGTAGGCTACCGAGATATAAAAGGTTCAGATGAGGAGGACACGTCATCAGACGACTCGACCTCGCAAGTGTTAGGTTCAATACAGGAGCGTCGTAGAATTGCTAGTGAGGCCGCGCTTAGGCGTCACCAAGCCGGTCGCACTTCTACTCCAACAACGCCTACGCAATCACAACGAACCTCTACGGCCCCCTTAAACGCGAGTACTGTTCCTGGGACATCTGATCTCAACCAAATGTTGGAACGAAACCTGAACAAATACTTTGCATCTGTGCCGGATCCGACTACACGTGGGGGTAGCCCTACATCCAGACCACCCCTAACTTTTGGCGGTCAATCGCGCTCTTCAGGAGTTTCAGGCCAATATAACGTCCGACCTGACTCACCTAGTTTCATTCCTCTCTTCCATAATTTCCATATACCTCAACAAGGGCCGACTGTTGCACCCGTCAAAGTTTGGCCATCACAGCCAGCGTCGCAGAACCAAGATTCCCATACTCAAACCCTCTCATTGCCATCCAGTAGCACGCTACTTCAGTTTGCGCTACCTTCGGTGACATCCCCTCCCCCGAATGCTCCTGGGTCTAGCGGTCGAGCAACCTTCGGTCGTCCATCGACTCCTAGCCCCCTTGGTATGCAGCAATTCATGCAGCAGTCAGGACCTTCAAACCTGTCCCATACGCGCTACACCCCATCTCCACTCCATCGTGAAGCTAGGCGGGAAGACTCGCCATTACAAGAGGCGGAGAGACTCGATATTCTTACACGGCTGCAAGTTGAGGAGCGCCTCAAAGTGCTTGAAAATGTTAAACGGCTGACTCAACTGTGCATTGACGAACTCACAGCTGTCCGTGGAGGTCAATTGACCACCTCGGAATTGTTGAGGCTTGCGAGAAATATGGATGTAAGGGTGTCGGCCTCGGACAGCTCTCAAACCTCTGAATCATCAATACGTCTCAGACATGAACCGACGCCGGCTGTAGTTCCGTCTCCTTCGTCCCATTCAGCGGCTGCCTCCATTCCTCCAACTACAACACCACTCTTACAGCCCATCATCTCTGTCGAAATGCCAGTTGACCATACGGAATTGATCTCAACGAGCCCTAGCACCAGAGATCCTTCGACTGTCCTTTCAAATCCAGACGTAATTTCCTTGACGGGACCAATCAGCTCTCCTGTACCGACGCCTCCTGCGGAGGGCTCACCGTTATCAATAGCAGACATTGAAGATGTTGCAACCCAGGAAGGGACGAAGGTAGACCCGCCATTAACAGAAGAGAATAATGTTTCCGACGAGGCAGAAAGGGAACAATCTAGCATAGTGTTATGATGATTTTTTTCGCTACCAAGTATATTTATTGTCTTTGAAACGAGGCTTCTACTACATCGAGATTTCGTGAATCAGGTGGAAGTCGAACTCTGCCGCAACCTCTCATAATGGCCAAGTACACGCTGCATACTTCGCTTCAGCTCTGGGCTTCAGAAGATGAATATGTCATCGAATCATACGACTCAGAGGACTTACCGTTAACAATAAACCGACACACTGGTGAAATTACCCTGGCACCGCTGGCTGCAAACTACAGAGCATATCTGTCACCGACACAAATCTATGGTGTGATGGGAATTCTAAGACTATCTACAAGTATGTTCTATCAGCGGTGCATGGCGCCGCAAAGTAGGAGACGGGCGCGCGCTGACGTTTGGCTTGACTCCAGCTGACTTTCTGGTGGTAATCACCGGTCGAGTCTCCAAGGGCAAGATTCTTGGACAGGAGATTTTTCAAGCTACAGATTACAAAGTGTTACCCATTTCGTCTGGTGCCACGACGGCCCAAATTCTAGCGCACCCAATCGAACAACACCTCTTGGCCTTAGTTCATTCTCACCTTTACTCTGCAAGCTTTATTTTCTCATACGAATGGGACGTTACTCGAAGAATGCAGGCTCAAGTCATCGCCCAAAACGATGACGCGACCAAAGCACCATGGCAAGCAGCAGATGTACGATTCTTCTGGAACTATCATATATCTTTGAGACTAATGCAGCAAACTGCTGATGTATGTTTTGTTTTGGCTCGCCTTCACGAGAAAGTTATTCCTGACTTTTCCACAAAAATAGTTGGGGCGATACATCATGCCTGTTGCCTATGGTACTTGCGATATCCAATACGGACAAATAAACGGGCAACGTTTTCAATTTGCTCTGATGTCCAGACGATCCCGCTTCCGCGCAGGGGCCCGATACTTCACAAGGGGGATCGACGTAGAAGGTCAAGTTGGCAACTACAATGAAAGCGAGCAGATTGTGATTACAGAGAACAACTCTAAGACTGCCTTTGTTCAAACGAGAGGAAGTATTCCCCTCTTTTGGGCGGAGGTGAACAACCTTCGATACTTACCCGACATGCAGGTGATGGAGAGGCCAGATGCTATTCCTGCTCTCAGACTACACTTAGAAGAGCAAGTCGCTCTGTATGGTTCGCAATCTCTAGTCAACTTGGTCAATTCGAAGGGACACGAGCAACAGGTCAAGGAGGCTTACGAGCGCAATGTGAAGACGGTAGCACTACCATCCGTACAATATCATCACTTTGATTTCCACAAGGAATGTCGACATATGCGGTGGGATCGCATTAGTATCCTTATTGACCAGCTGGAACCAGAGCTCGAAGAAAAAGGGTGAGTACTCTCTCTAGGATTGTTCTCGTAACCTGATTTTTCTGCTCTTCCGCATAGATTCTTCCATGTAACTGCCGCCGGTGGTGTGCAAAAATGGCAACTGGGGGTTGTCAGGACAAATTGCATGGATAATCTAGACCGGACAAACGTTGTACAGTCCGCTCTAGCAAAATGGTCGTTAAACCGCCAGTTGCGAGAATTAGGTGTCCTTTCGGATGGGGAAATGGTGGATCAGCATGAATCCTTCATGGTCTTGTTCAGAAACAGTTTGTCCAACCCCTTCACCATGCCAAATCTGCTGACTATTGGTTGCCGTTACAGTGTGGGCTGATCATGCGGATGCTATTTCAAAAGCTTATAGTGGGACGGGTGCATTGAAGACCGACTTCACCAGGACTGGGAAGCGAACGCGTCTTGGTGCTCTGAGAGATGGGACCAACTCGGCGATGCGCTACCTGAAGAACAATTACTTTGATGGACCGCGCCAAGACGCCTTTGATCTTTTCACGGGGGCATGGGTACCACGCGGGCCATCGTCTGCGTATGCACTGTTCTTCGATCCCAGGCCATTGCACACGCGTGCTGTGCGTAATTTTCTTCGATGCCGTGGTGGTGGTGATGAGCGTCCCAGACTAATTATTGGGCTCTATAGATGCCATACATCATGTCATTTGCAATCTTTATGATACTGGCTGGACTGACACTGCCCCGGTCATCTGGTGAGTTTTGTCACACGTCTCCCCGCATGCTTCAGCTCTCCTATACCGGGCTACTTGTCTTTCCGCGTGACCGGAGTTCCTCACCAGGTTACAGACTATTCACTCCAATACTACTTTGTCTTTTGGATTCTCATCGCCACCGCCACTTGGGCTTACATCCGTGCGCATGGGGTCGAATATGTGTCGTGGCCACGCTTACGAAGGCTGGACGAGGTGATCTACTATAATGGTCCCGGGTTCCGGTCTCGCAAAGCCCCAAAAGCTCCAACGTACCTCCAAGTGGCCTCGTCGGCGGCTCAACGAGGTCGATTGACGAGCGCTCGACCGTACCATTTGGACGAGGTCGAATTGGGCACCAATAAACGTACCGAGTAGTCGTGCATGAGGATGAAGTCTGTGTGCGCTTGGGTGACTGTGGCGGCCACAACACAGGTGTTCCCCCAAATGGCTCATGCACAGGTCAAAAGCAAGGCGCGTACATAGAGGATGGAGATGGTGGCTATACGGGCTACGAGCCCAAGCTAGATCTGTTGAAAGCGACAATAATGTGGATGGAGATTTTTTGATCGACATGGGCTCAAAGAGACGTACATTTCTCACATCTCATATCGTATGTATAGCCAGCTCGACCATGGCTGTTCTTCCCAATTTGGTCTTGTTTCTTCTCTCTCTCTCTCTCTCTCTGTCTCTTTCTGCTTCTTTCTGTCTCGCTGTGTCGGGTATCCAATTTTCTTTTCGTATCACTCTCTATACATCATAATACATATTCACATAGACATCCCCCATCAAAACTTTGATATGCTCATTGATTCGTTCATTATACGACTCATCTCTCATCTCAGTGTGGCGCTGCTGTCATGGAGAGACTTTCGATCGCATATTGCCCTCCGTCTAATTACTACGATCCTCCCCTGGAAGCAGATCTGAGACGTCTCATGGGGCCTACGAACTGGGGCGACCGACCCTCAATGATCAAAAGGTGAAACTTGAGACCAATAGCCTGACTACCGTGCCGTACGTACGGCTTCTCAGAAAAACAAGACATCACTCGCATCAAAGGGGTTTCTTTTTTGGTTTGGGAGTCGTTGTTTTGTCAACAAAATAGTACAACGCAGGGTTCTTCATTCAAAAGGCAACTACGGAGCATTCGACGCCTAGCAACACAAATAAACACACACAAGATAGGAGGAGCAAATTTGCTTGCTTCTACATGGACTTCGCTTGCTCTGCTGGTTGTTACTGATTCCTTGTCAGAAGAGTACGGGGGAGCTAGGGGGGAATTTGGGGAGGGGGCACGTTTGATTGCAACGGCGGAAGAACATGTTTGCGAGTTGATTGGTCGGGGTTGGAATGGGTAGATCTGCGTGGAGCGCGGGGATTTAGAGGGAACGGGATAGGGGGATTGCGGGAGGTAGTGAGAAGGGGGGAGGAACACGAGCGGTGATGTGGTAGGTTGACGGTCGTGGGCAAATAAGCACCCTTCGCCGGTTCGCAAATTTCGATTGGGTACAATTTTGAATAAACAGTCCTTAGGCGCGCGCAGGTTTTCAAAGGCAAAAAGGCTTGAATGCGCGGGATTGTGAGATAGTATTTGGTTTGGCTAATGAGAGTCTGGTTTTTGGTTTCCTTTTCTTAAATTTCGTGATAGTGATTCCAATACTTTGAAAGGCAGATCGAAGAAAAAAACAATAGGGTGATAAGTTGAAGGGGTTGAAATTTGCGTCACGCCGTCTTCCAGGAGGGAGCATTGGAGGAAAGGGGGGTGGAGGGTGGAGAGGTCAAGATAGTACTGAAAAGGGAGTAGTGTAAGGTGGCGAAAAGAGCTCGAGATACTCAGATCGCCATCAAAGCGCCATGCATCAAAAGACGCTCCGTGAGACGTTCGGCGAAGCGACTAGAACACATTCCGCAAAAGTTGCATTCCACGTCGCAATGTCGATATTCAATCAGATTCGATTCCTTTCCGTTGTCAACGTCGGGGATCAAGTGTTGTTCCGGATGATTATTTGCGTGACCGAGGTGGGACAAGAAATGAGAGTCGCTGTAGCCATAGTGGCCCGCGTCCGTCACTGGGAGGAACGAAGGTTTAGCAAAGCTAAGGACGTCATCATCTTCCTCTTGACCATAGATGGGTGCTTCGAGTTCTGGCCAGTCTTCCGTGTCGTCAGAAGAAAAGGCGGCGTCGTTGAACTGGTCAAACGAGTCTTGTGAGCCATAGCTGGGGACAGAAGAAGCGTCCTCGGATGCACAATAAGGATCCTCTGCGGCTTGATAGAGCTTCACCGCAGTCTGGGCGCCGAAAATATCTTCGAGATCTTCAATATGCAATCCAACCCAGATTGAGGGTGGCAAGGCAACAAGGTCAATACCTGGGTACGAAGGCCAAGTCAGTCAATTAAATGAAAGAAGACGCGAAGATATGCCAGGCGGTACCTTGCGGACCCCATTCTTCGTCGTCTTCGTCGTCATAAGTAGCCTGATTGGATGAGCGAAGGAGAAGAAGGCCTGGAGAGAGGATTTGCAAGAGATAGAGTATGTTCTGGAGCGGGCGTGGTATGCCAGCACGACCGAGTTGGAAGATGTCTGCGGAGGAGTCGGAGTCGGTTTGAGGGGTCATGAGGTGGCTGAACATTGCAGCCCAGTCGTTTGTAAATTCAGGATTGAGCAAGTCAGAGAAGTGCGTCGGCAAGACGAGTCTAGGTAGAGATAGGTGGGGTTTCGGACCAACGGCGGGTCAATTGTCAGTTCGATCGTGAGAGCGAGGGCAGAGGCCATACAATGGGGAGGGCCGCTGCAGCAGTAGCAGCGGAAGGGACATAAGGGATTAATGAGAGAAGAGACCTTACCTGGCAACATAGGAGATATCGCCATTTACGCCCTGGAGCTCGTCACGGCCGAGACTATTGCGAGGCGGGGAGCAGGTGTCAGTGAGAGGCTGGGCGGACCCACTCGGGAAACAGGACAGGTGGTCACATACCAGACGGCGAGCGGCATGTCCCCAACGGTGTCTATAGCTTCCTCAGCCCAGCCATGCTTTGCGGTGAGAGCCCAAGCCCAGTTCTTGATGTATGGGAGAGCGCGGGCGTACAGCTGCTCAACGGTGCGTAAGTCGAGCGCGTGTTCCAAGCCAGTTCTCGCAGCCCAGTGGATGGCAGCGTCTTCACTGGGGTCGAATAAGAGATCGAAAGAGGGCTGCATTATTGTGAAAATGTGATGAGCTTTGGGTTTCTGCTTCTTTCTTTCTTCGAGTGCGGGTATGCAAATGTTGAGGCTAGAAATAACTGGAACAGGACGTGGCAGGCAAAGGCGGGAGGGAAGCGGACGTTAGGAACAGTGACGGTGCTGACGAGCGTGCTGCTGAGAGCGATCTCTGCAACGAGCAGCGCGCTGTAGAAACGACAAGGTCACAGTCAAGAAGAATTAGAAGGAAATGGAGGAGTTTAGGGAAACGCGCGGTTAGGCTCCACCTTTGACCACGTCTTACACCTTCTGGACTCCCACCCTTGAGAATAAACCGTTTAAAATTCAGAAATAGTACGTTGGAAATGTCCTTAGAATTTTAAATGTTCCTTGAGATGATCTGGAGCCTATCGTGTGGTATATACGTTGGGCGTCGTGAAGCGAGAGTGTCTCAACTTGGCCAGGTATTCATCATGGTTGGCATTGGGAACCTGTGCGGTGCTGTACTGTGCAGGTGGAGGTACAGTTGAGAACGAGAAAAAAAAGAAGCTGAGAAAAGGTTTATTAGCAGGGCTCTTCACTCACTCAAACAAGGGAGCGCCTTGTTTGATGGCCTGGGATCGATTGATGCGAAGAGGGAGGCACATTGAATGCGGAATAGCCTGAGAGCAACGAGAGCAGTGACCCGAAATTAAGCAGGAACTGTTTCTGCTTTAGGACGGTGGTGAGGGAACAGCTCAAACGGCAAAATAGATGAAGATGGAGAAGAAGACGAAGAAGATGCACTCCTGATCGCCTCCCAGTTCGGTTTGGGTTTGGATCCTTCGCTAGATTTGCTGCCGTCCATCCAGGGCTAGATGTATACGTGTATATATATATGTCGGCGAGTCTAAGCCATAAAGCTACATAAGGGCTTTCAAATAACCGTTACTTGAAGGATAATACCAATTCCAAAATAATAATCAAATACTAACCTCAAGCGATCGCCTGTAACCACTCGCGTCGTCGTCCCTTTTTCAACGGTCTTATGAAGCCTTGCCCATTGGCCTCCTCCGTCAACGAAGCCAAACTTGATCTTGACCACAACTCCCCGCCTCTCTGCGTCCTCGACGCCTGTACTTTCTTCTCTTTAATCTCGCTATTTTTCTCCCTCATTCTCCACGACAACGGTTTCCTCATTCGTTCCAACGACGCTGCAGGGGTCCATTATGCTGGCCCCAGAGCACAACAATGACCATCAGAACTCGCCTTCAAACTCGCTCCCTTCAATACGCGAACTGTTTGGGATTAAGACTACAGGTCAGCATCTTCCTCTTTCGATCGCGTTGACTCCTTTTTGCAAAGGCTCTTAATCTCATCTCCCAGACAAATTGGACACTTTAACCTCCAGTCATCATAGACCACCGCGGTCAGCAGGTCCACCTCCATCGGCTTATTCACGTCAAGCAGCACTCCCATCTCCCGGCACCCCTCTCGAACCCCAATCAGGCAGAGGCCCGATCCGATCCAATAGTTTCTCCTCTGGACAGGTGAAACGCTCTCAATTTGTCTTCTACTCATTCCTTACTCAACGACATTTACTTGTTACAGAAATTTGCAGACTCGTATCTCGCCACTCAGTCTACGCGCGTCCGTCGCCCGTCACCCTCACCCCGATCAGCCACCCCATATCCTACGACGTCCCAATTATCATCTTCACGACCAGCAGTGTCTCACCAGTCATCCCAGTCGCCTTCGGGCACTGCTTTCGTCCAGGCGCTCCCTCCAATCTCCACCGCCATTCCAGACTTCATACCGGCCAACAGAGGAAGAGCGGTGTCTGATACAGAAGCGCATTCTCGAGTAGGGTACAGTGGAAGATCGTCGTCTCATCCTCACCAGTCCTTTCTCGCATCCCCTGCGCCACTTCACCCCAGCCTTCAACCTCGCCTCCGTGCCGACTCTGTGGACGATCAGCAAGGTCATATCGGTAGAAGTGGAACCCACGTGCCTGTCGATGATGTCCATCAATCGCCTTCTGGCCGTAGTCAGGCTCACAGCATTGCTCAAAGCAGTGGATTCTCTGACGATGCCAGTCAGCCCTGGAGCAGGAGATCATTTGGCGGCACGTCTCGGAGTAGCGTCGAGTATCCAGCATCTTCGTCTTCTCATGAATATGCTCCCCATCCTTTCTCAGTCACTGCGCGACGAGCTAGTGGAGGTAGCCAATATCCACCCCTGCCTCATGTTTCAAGCACTTCTACTGTTCCTGGTCCGTACAGCTCTGAAGGTTCGGCGCACGCGTCCCCGTCTCGGGCCACAGATCGCGCACCTCCCTCGGCCTTTCCACATGGGGCTTACCCTTCGTCGGCAAATAGACCTCGGAGTGCGAACTCGTCTGAAGGAGACGAAACAAAGTCTGGTTACGGCAAGTACGAATGCGAATACTGCTCGAAACGGTTCAACCGACCGAGTTCACTAAGGGTAAGTCCGGGTGCTATTGAAGTCCGGCCAGCAATTGACTCGGACGTCGCGATCTTCATTCAATTTCGTCGTCCTTTTTTTTTTTTCTCTTTCTTTCTTTCTTTACCAGATTCACATTAACACCCACACGGGGGCTAAGCGTGGGTAGTGAGATTTCGTCGGCGATTTGCTGCTAACGTTACTGTTCCTCTAGCGTTTCAGTGTCCCTTTCCAAATTGTGGTCGCCGTTTCAGTGTGATGTCGAACATGAGACGGCATGCGAGGACGCATGGCAACATGATGATGATCCAACCCGGAGACGAAGAACAAGCTGGACAAAATGCTGGCGGCCACCATAATCACCATCATCACTCTCACCATCCTCATCATCCTCATCATCCCGCGGTCTCGAATCCCAATAGTGACCTCGGTCATCATGGGGCAGAAGGCGACAGTGAGAGGCCATTCCACATGGGATCGTCCTCGCGACGATCAAGACGCAAGTCGAATGGTCGCCAATGGTCTGAAAGTGGAGCTGAAGTGGATGAGCTAGAGGATGAGGAAGATGACGAGATGGACACGGATGCTGGAGGTGGCACATCTGAATCAGATGGATATCCTGCAAGAAAGTCACTCCGGTCCGTGGGTTATGGAGGTGGTGGTGGTGCCGATGGGTTCGTTCCCTCTCCATCGGCCCAATAGCATTGCGATGCCCCGTGGATCAGTACCCCCTTCTCCCTTTTCGACTATTTACACCCGATTTAACGAATTTCGGTCATGACGTTTGATCTCTTATTCATTCATTGGACCTGTCCAGATTCGGCGATCTCTCGAGATACGGTGGAGAGACGACTCCACAGATCCACATCAATACCTTCAATACCTTTTTTTATTGATTATGAAACACTTGTTTTAGCGCCAGCCTCCCCCGATTTCCGGACGCCATTGGATTCCTCCCGCCCATCACTGTGCGAGACCTGTTCCTGATCCCTCTGGTGACGGACGGGGAGCGATTTGTTGTGACATTCCGGTCCAATGAACACTCTGGCACATGGTTCTCTCCTACTTCTTCTTCTCTTTCTTTCTACCATCGAATCTAATATTTCCAAGAGGTAACCCTCTAGAAGATACCCTCCCCTGCAACCCAGCACCCCACTTGATCTCTCGTGGCTCTTGGCAACCTTGTCAATCACAAATGACCTTTTAGGACGAGCGTTCCAGTCCCATTCTTTTCATCAAAATACGCCTTCTTTTACGCAAATCATTATCGATGTTATACCCCCCCAGGCCCCTTTCTTTTGTCTGCTCATCTTTCATCCATCTACACCATTAACGATACTTGTTATTTACAACACGATGCAGTATCCCGTCGTCGTTTTCGACCTTTGCTTCTCACTCCCATCCTTTCATGTATCCGCCATCTCGTCCTTCTCGTCGTCGCGTCGGCTTCTTGTTGCGCTGTTACGGACCTTTATGCATGACTCAAATCGTCAGTATCTGTGGCCGTATCTCTTTACCCTCTCTTGTTTTCTAGACTTGAGGGGCGGTCGAGTGTTATCTAATGTCCCTCGCTTGCTTTGGTTTCCCATACATCATCAGACACTTTGTAGTTTCTAGCTATTCTCCTCCTTTCATTCTTCTTGATACAGGCATCTATTACCACGAGATATGCTGGGGTCACTTGGCCATGTTTGTCGATCGTATATATGAGCTCCCTATTGCAGATTGACAGTTTTGAGCGGCGCCTGCGGCCAAGTTGGACAACCACCACGTCCATCAGGACGGTGTTGGGACGCCGGTTCTAGTTGATCTCAACCCAGTTTTCTTGACTGACACTCCAGCGAGACTCATCGCCGTTTTCTATCTCAGTGCTAAGCTCTCTCCCCCCCCGATATATCTACACGGAACGGAACCAACGAAGGAGGCGAAGAGGACAACATTCTATCGAAACCACGACGATTTTATGCACCAAAACGTGACGTCTGAGACCTGAAAACCTATATTCTCCCCTGCATATTTTTCTCGTGAGCCCAGGGCGGCTTCAACATCCACAGCGTCCGCAACATGTCGACCAAAACCAAACCCCGCTGGACTCTAGATGAGCTAAAGTCGATGTCACGTGCGGAACTTCAAAAACATGCAAAGGTGTGTGTCTGTCGTTTCGTATTTCGGCCAATTTGGAGCCTGCCCCCATATTGGCTCAACTGGTCTCCTGACGCGTTTTGCTAATCATCCTTCTTTTTTTGGTGCCGATATAGGATAATCACATCAAAGCAAACGACAAATCTCAGGTTTTGATTGAGAAGCTCTCCAAGCTCGAGTTCGTCTATTTCCCTCATTTGTCATTATCACCCATTTTTTCCTCTTGCCACATTAAAGTATGATGTGTATAGAGCCAATTTGAACTAACTCTTTTTTAATTTTTGAATAGAATCTCCGTCGAGTCGACGCCGCAGGCTGCAAAAGAGGGGACTTCTTCTTCCTCCATCCGCCATGATACGTCCAATTCGACCATCGTGAGCATTCGTCAGGAAAACTCCAATTCTACGTTTAACACGGTTCGACACGATACTTCCAATTCGACGTTGTCCTCGAACCCTTCACGCTCGAATCAGAACCCGTCATCTTCGTCACAAGGCGTGATCTCTCCACAGGGCACGATGGGACCTCCAGTAGCGACGACGACAACGATGATCACGACGACGACGACGACGCACGCAGCTCCTCTCCGTAGTACAGGATCTGATAATAAGGCCTCTAGGAGGCGTAAAGCAGAGTCCGCTTCTGGGGATGGTACTTCGGGTGAGACTTCCCCGACAGTGTCTAGACCCCCTGGGGTGGGAGGACCGGACACGCCTTCGAGGAAGGAAAATATTCCGGAAGTTGAAGTAGTCATCAGTAACAGTCAAGGGGATTCTACGGGAAGAGTGGTGATCCCGAGCGGTGATGCGGGTGGTAGAGGTGACCACGAGAAAGAAGGCATCAGCGGTACGAATAGCAGCTCGTTTTCTTCGCTAGGGTCGACAGAAGAAGTAAAGCCGGAGAACTATAGGAAGTTGGAACGTGCCGTCAAGTCCCAGGCAAAAACGATCAAGTCCCTGGAAGAAAAGATCGACTCCCTTCTGGCCCAGGCGCGTGAGCGGACTGAGCATGATGAACAAATGAGGCGGGAAATGGAAGTTATGAAGAGGGCAATGGGCTACGTACGTCGAAATTTCTCATCGCGACTACATAGCATGTGGACTCTGACCTCCCCACTTTTTTTTACACTTAGATTACTCCTGATGCCCCTCCGGCTAATTTGGCCCCCTCAGAAACCTTGGAGAGGGATCAAAGCAAAGAAAAGCTTCAGACCGATCTATCTACGTCCTCTTCTGAGCGTGGAAAGGCATTCGAGAAATCTCAAATCGATCTGTTGTTGGGATCGCCGACACCACTGCAACCGCCAGGAACACTAACTCAGAATACGAGAGAGTTGATGAGGCCCCCTGATCTGTCTGATCTGTCACGGTCAGTAAAAAGAAAGGCGCGCGCGCGTTCTCCTCCGAGGACTCCCAAAAGTGAACCCCGCCGTCGTAACAGTACAAGGGGGATATCCAGCCCGACTCGGGTCTCCAGAGGACCGATTTCCGCGAGCGTAGGCCCTTCCCGTCCTCGTGGCGGCACTTCGAGCGCCTTTCGTATTCCCACTGGTTACGGGAGGGACGTTATTGATGAGATGACGGAACCAGGAAACGAAGCGGAAGAGGTTGGTTCTTCTCAAGAAACGCAAATAGTCGATAGTTCGCAAATAGTCGAGGTTTCGCAAATCGTCGAAGATTCACAGCTAGTCGAGGACTCGCAACTAGAACCGGCCAGGAAACGCAGACGTAGTTCAGATGACGATAGTACGCCAAAGACGAGCGTGACTCGTGAGCGTACACCCACTGCGATTCCACCAATAGCACATGCAACAACTACGCTACCAATAGCACATGCAGCAACTACGCCACCACCAGCTGATACCGTGCCATTGACTGTTCAAGCGACGTCTACACCACCACGACCACGAGTAGCATCACCGAATGTGGCTCATTCTATTGCATCGACATCAGCGGCGCCGGCTATCTTGCCTTCAGCGGAGAGTATTGAACAGCCACAATCGACAATAGTATCCAAAAGGACGTCGAAAGCGGTAACCAAGAGTGCGAAATCGGCCCCCATGTGGCCCCGTTCGAATCCCCCACTGACTCCCCTGCGACCACCACCGTCATCGTCAACGACGTTGCCGCCACAGGAGGAAGATAACGAAAAGTCCGCAGAGGAGTCGGAAGCGGAAGCGAACTCATCTATGGCGGGAGGATCCGACGTCTTTGGAAGGACTCCACAGTCTGGCGGCATGCCACCCATGTTTGAAGACGGTGCGATCCCAAAGCTCCAATTCTACCAACCTGGAAGCCCGAGCCCTTATCCTATTCAAAAGGAGATTGTTCCCAGATTGTCTCCAGCCTCACGATCGCTGGATCATGGTGAGGACGATGTGTCCGAGACGGATCGGCCCATGACGCTCTTTGGTACTGAGCTCGACTCCGTAAAGAAAGCGAAATACGTTGGCATTAATCCTCTTCCGTCATGGAGGCAAGCAAGAAAGTAACAGCAAAAAAAACAAAACAACACCAAGTACGCGAGACGAAAGAGGAGGAATCTTAATCAAAGAAAAGCGTTGGTATTCTAGTTTCCCTGTTCAAGCTTTTGATTGTTCCCATAACGGATTGCGATTCCCACTGTTCCATATTATTCTATCTACATTGCATTTCCAGTCTTTCCAGCCTTTCCAGCCCTGGCCTTTCCCCCTTCCCCTATGCCCATAATGTCCCCGTCATCAAGTTATAGGTTACCTCTAGTGCCTCATGCCTATCCTGTATGCCGAGTTAAGCCTCTGATATAACCGATCATATACTCTGTCACGCACTGCCCCGAAACTGAGAGTAACGTCAATATATTAGATGTAAAAAATATATTAAACCCATAGCAGACAGGAATTCAGAAGAAGACGAAACAAAGACGAGATACGACATGGTATTGTACATGTTGATACATTGGTGTTGAGGAGTTGATGATGACGAGGGACGTGTCTGTCTCCTACCACCGGCTACTTTTCTTTTGATCCCGGAAAGGAAACTCCAAACACGGTCACAGGAATGCACTAGCGGTGAGATTGTCGATTAATATGATGTCGTTGACGGAGCTCATCACGTTCCTAATCACGTTGGTGTCCTGAAAAGACCCCAAGTTTAGAAACAACTTTAGGAAGATCGGAAGGTATACTTACAGTAGCAGTAGTAAAGCTTGCGATGAGTGGTGTCAAGTCAGCGAACCGAAGAATGGAAAGACAGAAGAGACAGGACGGAGACATACTAGGGATAGACGGTACGAACTTCCGTCTGATTGACATTGACAGGAATTTTTGGACGACCAGGCGAGTTTGCACTGTTGGTCAAAGTCTGAAGGCCCTTTTTGTGGAGATGGAGAAACCGTCGCTTGAAGTATTCCTCCCCGTCCTTCACGCTATTTTCGCGACCATCATAGTCCTTTATATGTGATAAGAAGTGGAAAAGAAGGAATAATCGGGAAATGGAACAACAACTTACGGGGAAGTACCGTTTGATGGGAGAATGCGTTATTCTTTCTTTAAACAAGTCTTCTTTGTTGAGGAACAGTATCTGTCACCGGAATGAGAGACTATCATCGCTCGCTGGAAAGGTGTCGACCGACAAACGAAGTTCGTTCAAACCACGGGGACGAGCAGATGGACTCCCAGACTATCATTGCATCTTGCATTTGATTCTACGTAAAAGGAGGGATATCAGGTCATAAAATTACGACATTGACCACACAGTGACTCACGGTTTCCCAGTCTTCTGACAGAGTTTGGTCGTAGCCGGAGAGCGAGACTAGAAACATAATGGCTGTCACCTGCTGAAAGCAATGTATCCATTTCCTTCTTTCGGACTTTTGACCACCTTTTTAGGTATATTAGCTTTTTCTCGTTCAAAGAGGATGGTCTAAATTCAGGTCCAAACTCACCGACGTCAATGATAGATACCGTCCGTTTTCCATAGATAAATCGTGTCTCTTGGACTAGATGGCGAATCAGCTCCATGTCTTTCAACTCAAACGTCATATCAACTAACTTCCTGTCGTCCTGACCCGCGCATGAATGATATCCTAAGAATCAAGTTTATTTAGCACAAACAATTTGGAATAGCGTCCTAATTGAACAGAAGATTGCTTACTTGTGGTGTGGGCGAGTATTCCGCGTCGAATAACCTCGGCAAATGTTGAAAATAACTATCCGAGCCGGTAATCAGCGTCGCTTAGCCAGGGAAAGAAACGGCGTCATACTATGTCGAGCTAGTAATGAACGTCAGGCCAGGCACGTGATGCGAATTCGCCGGGAGGAACGTACTTGTCAGGAAGTGCGAATTGCTTTGCAATTAAAACCGCCTTCTGAACGTCAGAGTCGTCCCAAAGCTCTTGCAATGCTTTGAGGTATTGGGTTGGATAAGGTTGGGAAGGGGAAATCTCCGGAGCTTGGTCAATGCTATTGAATAGGGCCTTTTAGGGTTGGGTAGAAGGCCATGATTTTTGAGGTCGAAATGAACAAGACAGGGACAGGGCGTGTAGTTAGAATCCGAATGAGGCCATGTATCCCCAGATATTCCCACCTTGATATCTTCGGAGCAATCTATGCCCTCTTCGTTCAAAATCCCATGTACAATGCGCATTGAGGTTATCAAATTGGTGAAAATGACTTGTCTATAGTGTTCCACCTCCTCAGTTGAAAAAGGGAGAGCGTTGATCACTCTCATTTGCTGTGAGGAATGGAGTGTTGATGTATAGAAATGACAATGGAGACAGGTAAACCTACCTTGAGAATTGTCGATTTCCCCGAGTCTCCAGTTCCCAGCAGCAAAACCTGGGAGGAAACGATAATTGTCAGATGAACGGGCAAGTCCGTCTCGTTCGGAGGAAACGTACATACCTTTGTATGGTTTATAAGTGTCCTCTTCGCCTGATTTGTGACGGTCAACCGTTAGGGCTTGAATCTCAACATTGTGAGAACGAGCGTCAGAATCGTACCTCCTTCATGACCTGTTCCGCCTGTTTGTTACGTTCTTGTTCGAACCCATTGGAGGAAAGACATATTCCCATTATTCGAGATTAAAAAGATCGAATGAAAGAAAAGAGCAAAGGGTGGGAGAGGATAGGGGACAAGATCGATGTGAATACAACGCCCTTGCTTTGCCGCTGACTGACAGCAAAGCCAAAGCCAAACCAAGCTGGGCGAGTGTATATGGTCAAGTCTCGATCATTCTGCTTGTCGATTATGTGACGTTTCGGGAGGTAGACCTACTGGTTTCCAAAGGACAACATCTGAGCAATGCTGATGAAAAGTACGTGAATGGAAAACCTTATATTTGACAGGAATTGAGAGGTAAATTTTAAATACTCTCGGCGTTCTAGGGAATGAGCTGAGACCGAGAGACTCGCTCCTGAGTTTGTATTGGGTGCCTCAATGTGCAATGGCATCCGCTATCACTATGCCCTAAAGTCAGGATAATCACTGTTCCCGACCGGTTGACATATCTGTCGCTCTGTCCACGGACCGATAAACTCCAACAGCTCATCAGCAGGTCCGTTCGTCTTACTGCCTGAAACTCAACTTTGACCAAAGCGATAGGATGCAGCGAATTTGGATTATTCACTTGATGAAGATACTGCACACGTTATGCACATGTGGGGACTTGTTCTCTATCGGCGATTGGCTGTGGGGTGGATCCAGAGGCAAGGCTGAACCAAGACATTCATAAGTGGTCCTGATTGTCGTTGGTATCAGCCTTCGATGAAAACGTCCGTTTCGATGGAGGATGTTCAGACTAGCTACCGTGCTTAGATACAGACCAGCAGACAGATCATTTGCAGTCCGTCTTCAAAATGGAGACAATTACGCTTGAAAGATGTAATTTGTGCATTCTTCAGCTCCTTGATTTCACTTCTTGGAAATGAAAACTGAGAGCTGGTTATGCATGTTTCAGTAAGCTGCTGACGACCGATACAAACGGACAAGCGAGCGAGGTGTAATGTTTGTACACGTACCTGATCCCATAACCGTCGTTTTAGCCAGAGCCACTGGCCGTTCTGGCAGCTTGCCAATACATGTCACCAGCCATACTTGGATAGAGCCGATTGAATCAACGAAGCAGAACTGAGCTGAGCTAACCAGTAGGCTTTGGTACTTTTCATCCAATGTTCAAGGCGAATGTCACGAATTCAGGTTAAGACCACGTACCCGAAAAGATTGAAGGTGACCCACCGAGTTTAAACTTTCGTCCCAAGACTGTAACGAACCCAGTTGCGGTACTCGTCGCAGAGGTCTTCGTCGACGTTGAAGTGCACGTGCTGGGTGTTGACGAGGCTCGAGTGCTCGTTGAGGTGCGCGGGGACGAGGTAGAGGTTGAAAAGTAGACGAGCTGCGTTTAGTAGTAGAAATACTACTGTTGGGCCAAGACGTTGTAGGGTTCTCAATAAACGTTAGTCAACTGATCGTCAAACCCAAGGGACATACCTTTATGCATTGAGAGTAGAAGTCGTCGTACCACACACATGTCAAACCGGCATCGCATACTGTGAGGTTGAGGTCAGCGCCCAGCACATTATCACTGAGCAAAGGTTAACGCACCTGTGCTTCCAGCAAAGTTGCGGCCACTGCGTTGGCCCGGTTCTGGGACTGCTAGGACGTAGGGAACAAGAGCAATGAGTGGAGTAAACGAAAGAGCTACAGACTTCATTTAGGATGATTGGGGGACGAGCTCTTTGGGTTTTGGGGGTATCTGTAGTACATATAACCTCTAGGGTTTAACTTGGTTGTGGCCCGTTGGGAGTGGATGTAGTGACACCGATGACCGAGAATGTGCCACCATCGGAGATCCACAGATATTGTGTGGGTACGGGACGTAGCAGATCAGATCAGATTTCAGAACTCCTGGACAGAAGCCCGAACAGTCGACGCCAGGGCTCGGGAACCATTGATATTGGATGTCGAATACAGCTAATAGTACTGTAGTATCGACTTGTGCTAGCACTGTGTATATGCGACTCGTGCCAACAGTCAAAAGAGGATGAAGACCTGGTCTAACTGACGCATGCGGTCCGTGCTTCCTCCTGTCCGGGGCGAAAGCACTGAGTTTAACTTGTCGATGTGATGAAGTTACCGTATACATCACGCTGATGGAAGAGACGTAGCCGATCGGTGGTAGTGGGAGGAAAGAAGCTTACAGAAGCAAGCAAACGGGACCGAGACGGATGCGATGTCAACATTTATAGTACTTCCAAATAGTAACGGTATGACTCTTCCGGATAACATCCTTTCCAAAGGAGGGTTTTCAGACGAAATATCGCTAGATACAGGTCAAGGGGTATGAATAGCACCCCGCCTTCAAATGGAGAAGGCAATCGCGCTCGAAATATATATTTCATGCATCTTTTCAAGCTCTCGCCTTCATTACAGAGGCATGGGCCTGGATAGCCGGGAAAAGAGAGTCGGTCGAGCTATTAGGGGTATCTCAGTAAACGGCCGACGACAAAGGCAAAGCGAACAAGCAGGGAAATGAAGTTTTTGGCGACATACCTGATTCCATAACCATCGTTGTAGCCGGAACCGCTAGCAGTTGTGGCAGCTTGCCAATATTGATCACCAGACAAGCCCGAAGAGACCACGGCGTCCCACCATGCTTGATACACGGTGGCTACGAGATTTATGGCTTTAGTAAGAATAAAAAAACTGATGAGAAGCAGTATACTCACAGCGGTCAGACGTTGTAAGACCGTACTCTTCAATAACTACGGGCTTGTTCGCAGATTTTTGAGCAGTAGCATGGTCTTTGATCCATTGAACACCCCAAGCTTGATAGCCGGTCGTGATGCCCCAAGGGATGACGTACCTATTAACAAAAGGTGAGACCAATCTGCAACCCAAAGTGAAACGCCTACATGTGGACGGTTCCCCAGTCGAGAGTGGAGATAGCCAGATTCGCGGTGAAGTCAATTCCTTCTCCTCCCCTTGATTTCCGATTAACAAACAGTTGGATTATCTCGGAGACGGAACATACTGATAAGGGTATGACGAGCTGCTGGGCTGGTTGAAGAAGCCTTCGTCTCCAAGAGAAACAAGATGGTTCGAGTCAATAGATTTGATATACTTTGTCACTACTGTTAGCCTAGAAGAAGATATCTTCTGTATTGAGTACGTACGGCGGACATCTCAGTAGCCCATGTGGTGATGACCGACGCTAAAAGCGTTCTGTAAGCAACTGTTCCCCTCGAAGAATGGTTTCCACCTACTTGCGCAGCCATTGCATCTGGGTTCATTTCCAAGTTGCCAGCTCATCTAGCAAACTGGTTAGTGGCAATTTGCAGGAGGAGATTGTAACTCACGATCGTCGGTTCGTTCTTATAACGACTGACGAAGGCATTGACGTAGTTCTTGTAAGCGGTCTTGATCGCCGAATTGGTATAGAAGTTGCTATGGGCCTGTCCACTTCCCAGAATCTGAGTGATATAACGATCCATTCCTCCGTAGTCTAACAGCCCAGAAATGTCATGTAAGTAGTTCGCTCACGGTGAGTGGGAAAGAGGAATCTTACCGCCCCAGTTATTGACCAGAGGAACAGTCAAGCGGATATTAGCTGCCTTTGCAGCGGCCACCACTTGGTCAAACTTTTGAAGACCATCGGCACCATAGTTAATGGTCGGAGTAGATCCACTCCAGAGTTGGTAGTACGTTCCCGATGCCGAGGTTACGTCGTTGAATCCCCAGGTACGGACGACAGTTGCACCAGATAAAGCAATTTCATTCATGGCTGATTGGATCAACGAGGTGGAGCCGAGTTGAGCCAGCCAGTATGCGTTCGTACTTTCCATCCGGTAGATAAGACTCGGAGGTTACGAATTTAAGCTAAGGTCACTTACCCGACAACATTGAAGGTGGAACCGTTGAGGGTGAACTTTTGTCCCGATACCTTAACGTATCCAGTTGCAGCACTCGTTGCAGAGGTCGACGTGGAAGTGCGAGTGCTCGTAGAGGTACGGGTGGAAGAGGTAGATGTTGTGCGAGTAGAAGAGGTAGAGGAGCTGCGGCTGGTAGTAGAAGTACGACTGGCGGAAGAAGAGGTGGTAACCTAACAAGAATTCAGATACTTAGGTCGGTTGCCTAACTCATGAGACATACCCTTAGGCATTGGGAGTACCAGTCATTGGAATATACACATGTCAAACCGGAGTCGCAGGCTGTAGGGCTAGGGTCAGAATCTAGTCTATTTGTATCGAACGGGGACTAACGTACTTGTGCTACCAGTGTAGTTGAGGCCACCGCATTGACCCCATTCTGAGACTGCTTGTACGTAGGGAACGAGCGCAACGAGGGCAGCAAACGAAAGAGTGACAGACTTCATCTTGGATGAACAGACGTGAGGGGTCTACGTCTCTAGAAGTCGACGATACGGTATACTTATACTCCGTCTACCATGAGGGTATAATTCGGTAGGTTTCTATTAAGGTCTGTAGGCAAGCACGTAGGGGCTCCGTTTTTGCGGATGACCGAGAATGTGCCATTGTCGGCGATGTCGCTAGAACCGGGAATCACCGCGATTGGACGACCATTCCCGCTAGTGTTAGTGTCCTTTCATAAGATTTTGTGCCAATTGTGTGTATTTGCGGCACTTGCCAATAGGCAGCGAGAGTAGAAGACATAGAACAGAGAAGAAGCTCTCACTGGATCGAAACCCGATAGGTCTCACACGAAACAACGACTCCAAAGTCTTCACAGTTGAAAACGGTACCAATCGGGCCGTAGAGATGTCCAATCGCGTCAGGGGATGTTGCCATTGCCGGACCTTGTGACTTGCGAGATCATAAGTACCACCGTCCTCGTTTGAATAAGATTTTGCATCGAATACTCCGATCATATGCACTATAAAACCTCCCGGCCCTTAAACCACCCTGCTGCGCGAGAATGTTCGGCGTCCTGTGGGAATGCTTTAGAGGCTTGAATCCTCTTTTCTGTCATATAATGTGCCGATTTGCTGGCTAATCGTGTCGGAACGCGGGTTAAATTGATTTTTCTTTGGAGCTGGAGCCTCCAACTAAGGTGCCTGAGAAGAGAAACAGGCATGCTAACTGGTTGGCTCCAATGTATAAATAGAGGAAAGATTGAGTTAAAGATCCTTCCTCGATGCCCACCTCTTCTCTTCAGGATCGTAGGGGCCAAGTTGGATTACCACATTGGCGTTGTTAATGGGACGATTGACATAATATAGGTGAGGGGTTAGAGATGCACATCGCTTAGTGCAAGCGAATGTAGCAACGCAGACATCGGTGTACTGTGGGTTGATGCTGTGGGTTGATACTAAACGAAAGCTGCATATGGCCGTGAGCGTATCACGTAGGTACTCACAACGGTGATTGAACCAAGCGTTGCAGTATGCTTGCACCAGAAAGTATGCTATGAAATTGGGTATTGCACTATAATGTACAGAGGTCGGAATGGACTCCAGTTACGCCATGAATAAATATGTGTCACAATAAATCATTGAAGAGTTGTGCGCTGGGAAAAAAAAAGAAAGAAACCAAATCCCAAGGGAAGACCGGGAATCACTTGATCTATGGATATCCGTGCGTTTGGAGAAAAGGAGCGAAATCATTTGCGCTCAAGAACGCCATGCCATCGGATTGGAAATCAGTCAACCACGATGGGAAGAGTGGATCCGGAATTTGGGGCATTTCCATGTTTTCTGCAGAGTAAACGCCTTCCGCATCGAGAACTGCTAGAATAGAGGATGGATCCTGCGTTGAGGGCTCGGCGATACGAAAGCTTGGATGAATGTCCGCCGTTGCATTGCTTGATTGTTTCTTTTGACGGAGACTCGCCAACATATTGTATAATGCCTCGGAGAAACGCTTGGCTGGGACTGTGCCGAGATAAGCATTATTGCCTCTCTTCAGAATATACCATTCGCTTTACCTTCACTAAGTACGCCTGCTAGAGATTCTACGAGTGCGCAGGTTTGATTGATATCAAAATCATTCGGGAAGAGCCTAGCCATTCGCAGGAGGAAACCTCCGGCAAATGCTGCACATATATGGGTATATGAGATAGCTATTTGGTCCCTGTTAGTACTCGTGACGTGCAATGAAACACCTGCTTGTCGTACCAAAACGAAGGCCCTCGCGATACTCGACAGTATGCAACACAATGTTCAGGGCCTCTTTGGCAGCCTCTACTGCCTCGAATGCAACCCCCTTGATTTCAGGGGATATGGCCTTTGCCTGTGCCTTCGTGCGAATGTTTTGCATGGCAAGACTATTATGGAAGAGGTGTGCGTACGCCCTTTGAATTGCTGCCGAGGACCTGTAGAAACCGTGTTCATCATGGTTCACACCTAGAGGGCGACAATCAGCGGGAAAGTGATGATTGATGGCAGATCACATACTCATGACCCTGTCCCATTCGCTCTGCCACGCGTCGATCTGGTTTCGAGCATCCCGCAGGACATCAATAATATACTGGTTGCTGTAAATTTGATCCCGATCGAAATCCAACCGCTGGTGAATTCGGTCTACACATATGTTGGTCAACGAAACGTCCCCGAGGGCGAATGATGTGGGCGGTCTCACATTGAATGCAGAGCAGCTGGCAAGTCGAAACGAGTCTCACGTCAGTTGGAATTGATAGCGGGTGCTTGAGCAGCGTGTCTCGTGCGAGGTCGATATGTTCCTTTGCGTTGTCGCCCATCATTGCGGGTCTATCTCGGAGGATGAGCAACTGGCTAGGCGACCACTGGGACGAAGGAAGACTGACCGCCGCATTCCGAAAGCTAATTGATATTCTGCAGAGAACTGCCGTTAGTAAAGTGAGAACCACACGTAGACGGCTGGAGGCTCAGGCTGGGGTAAATTGGTTTCGACGGTTACCAAACACGAATAGAGCACACCAAGTGCGACAAGCTCGGACCAAGTTCTGATCAACTTCTCCATCCCCTGATTTTCCTTCTTTCGTTCGTACTGAGAGGTGTTGAAGTGCCTTGTCTAATCCAAGGTCGACTGCACATCGAAGAGCGTGGCCTAGGAGACGTTTAGTTGTTAGTTGTAAACTTCCTCTCTTAATCACAGTCTTACCAGCGGTGATCCAGCCGGTCCCTCCGGCAGAATAGCTCCAGGCTGCAATCAGAAGCTGATGGTCATTAGAGCAAATTTGGTTGCCGCTTCGTGACGAAGGTTCATTTGCCTCTACTTACCATTCCCTGTACTATTTCAACTCGCTTCACGGCTTTGAATAATGTTTCCTTCACTGCTTCAGAGGCCTCTCTTTCCAGCGATAGCTGAATTGGTGAAGGCTGCCTTCCTCCATCCCGGACCTTCGCTCCGACCATCAGAAGGCAGCAGAAGCAGAAGGGAGATCTCCGTCTCAACGATTGATATGTATCCCGCTTCGGATCGAACATCGCCAATATCCTATAGCAGCCGGAGAAATATCTGTGCCTTGTCAGTACGTTGACTGACAATGACTTGTTTAGAACCCACAAAGCGTAGAGCTCCTGTGCTTCAGCTTCTGATATGAGACCTTTCTCCACCACGTCCAATTCTTTCGTTTCATAGGGTATGTTCACCCCCGAATGCTCGGCGTTCTTTGCCGGGTCCATCTCATAGTCTTCAACTCCAAACGATTCTGTGCGTTTCCGCTTACGAGGAGGTCTCCCGTTGTCCCCGGTTGATGCTGCTAAGTCTGAATGATTATGGTTGTAAGCCTTTTCAAGTTGTGCGGCTGATTCGGTCAATGCTCACCATTGATGACTTCTATAGGAGCAAGGAGCGCATGAGCGGGTATATCGATATCAGAGTTTGCTGGTGAGCTGACCCCTGAGTCTCGATAGGGCGTCATGGACCCGCTCGCTCTTGACGCATGGTGAATCGGTCTCGGAGATGCGAATGTAACATGATGTCCAGAATCGGCAGCACGTTGAGGACGCGGCGTATTTGATGAAGAAGAAGGGTAGGCTACGGCAGAGTTAGCTGACCCGCTTTTACTGCAGGGATAGATAGCGAATTCACGTCTACCGATGATAGAGTGGAGACTCGGCAAATGATTAGAGTCGACTCGTTGAGATGAGAAGTGAGCAGCTATTTGACCGTTAGTATTCAGGGATAATTCTCGACAAACGAGTCGTTCTACCTTGTGCAGAGGTTGGAGGGCTAGACGAGCCTTGGTCTGACAGTCCATTCGACATTGTCGGCCCAGCGCCGGTTGTCGTACGACCATCTATGGAGGAGTCTGTGGATCTCTTGTTTGATTTTCTGAGCTCGTTGAGTATTTCGTTGAGAGTGGATTGCATGACGGTTTGATTGCCTTTTACGGCTGCAATTTCTGTCTCCACGTCGGCCAAGCGCCTTTGAAATGATAAGAATTTCTGTGCCAGAAAGTGAAACGAGTTCTTCTTACTCCAGAGAGGTGCCGTCTAGTTGGTCTGGCTTGGTGACCTTTTCGAAGACGCAGGCTTGTCCTGATAGCCGGCAGCGCGTGCAAGGAGGATTGTCAGGTCCATCACAGCGCATCTGATATAGTCAATTAGACAGAATAGTAAAGGAAGAAAGCGATAATTTATGCCACCTTTTGCCGACGACAGCTCGTACATGCTCTGGGAAGGCAAGGCACGTTAGATCTGGGCTAGCTGAGTGGGGATGGGAAATGTGACTACCTTGGAACTCTGAGGACTTGTCTGTTGGTCGTCGGAGGCGGCGCAGGTCTCTGTGGCGGGGGTGTCCCGGCTGGTAGAAGGCGTTTTGGGATGTTCATCGAGGAAGGGAGGCGAGAGAGGCAGGTCGGTGTCGATGTCGATGTCGATGTTGAGGAGGAGAATAGGAGTTGTCACCAATTGGGGAGACACACTATTAGTTATCAAGCAGCCGACCTTTTTCTTCCATTTGGGACGGGTACAAGAAGCCCTGGAACGAATTGCGGAGATTTTCTGGCTGAGTTCTCCCTGCAGCCGTCGGTCGGCCCCCTCGTCCCTCCCTGCTCCCCGCAGACGACGACGACGACAGAGAATGCGAAGACGAGTCGAGTTGACCTGCTAAGAATGCACAGCAATTCTCATTCAGACGTCGGAGGCTCGATACAGTTCACATGTGTCAGGTGCGCAATCATCTCGGACTCTCAAGTGGCCGTAGGCGAAAGGGGATGGCTATAAAGAAAAACTGTGAAGAAGATGGGAGAGAGGACATGTTGGAGATTAAAATTGTTCGATTGGTAGCCTTGATATCGCCCCCCCTCCGACCGTAAATTGACCACCATCGCCGTGCTCAACGACGGAGGAGCGAGGAAGAGGGCAACGGCCCAGGTCAACAGATAATGCGCCAGGCTGTGCGCTATTTCATTCATCCAAACGTCCATCAGTGCGGTGATCTGTCCAAATTGTGTATTATTGGCTGCTTGTCTTCTGCTTCCCGACCCATCGCTCGCTCCAGTCCAGTTTGCCGGACCGCGCAAGTGCATCAGGAGCTTTAGAAGCGAGCGCTGGGTCACGTTCTAGGTGCGCCTTGGGCCCACCTGGATTCTCAATTCGCCGCCTGTGGGTGACAAGTCGTCCGCTTGTTGATACAGTTCGATTGGGATGAATCCGATATAATGTTCGCTGCGTCACAGATAATGTAAACACGTGATGACGTTGTGGTTGTTGAATGTTTTACCTTCCAAATCCACCGACATAGTAGATCGTCTGTATGTGTCACACGGTCAGGAGGCCTTCCCGGACGAATTACGCAGAGGACATCCCACTCACAGTAGGGTCAAATCGTGCCCAGTATGCCTGCAAGCACAGCATATCAGTGATCAATACTTGAAAAAAGAAGAATTAGCCACGTACAGTATGTGCGGGTTTTTTCCCAGGAATCCACCATCGAGCATCCGGATGGCGCTCGAGGAAGCATTTCTCAATCTCTCCCGAGCTCCACATGACATCTGTCTCCGGTGAAGTCTCTTTGATGACGGTTACATTTCCCATCAAGGCTACTCGGGCGTTGGAAGCCTTAGCTGGGTGGGCCGCAATAGTAAACGTTGCGGCGTGTCCTTCCGAATGGAGAATGTTTCGATTGTTCTGTGATATCGGCATGAAAATGAAAGAAAGAGATCCGTTTGTATGGCAGCTGTAGCCACCCAGGAGACGAGATAAGTAAAAGCAGGACGCGATCTGTCAGTCATGAAAGTCCGAACCTCGCATAATATTCCATCAAGGCAAATGGTCTCCCTACAAAATTCAAGGTCAGTCCCCTCACTGAATGAGATCGCTCGTGGCCCTCTCGGAGACGACGAGACCGGGATCTAAGGATCCAGGATCCAATCCGCGCGAAGGGGCCGAACGATCTAAACCTTCAACAACGTGCTCACCAGCAAGAGACGAATGATCAGCTGGAAACACAGTCGCTAGAGTTCCAACAGAGTCGTTCGTATCGACCAAAACTCGGGCCAGTCGTGCTGCACGGCATGCATCAATATCCGTCCCTCGTCCCATTATAATATTGCCACCATCCATGAACCAAAAAGCCACTCACCAGCATCCTTCACAGTCTCTTTCGACCAGGAAAGCGATACGAGTCCCAGTAAAAACAAGTAAAAGACGCGTTGGAGGACCAGCGGGCTCATGCTGCAAAGAGGAAAGGTACCAAGTGCTGGAGGGGCCCGTCCACTCCTCACGTGTCGTGAGAGCCAGCTTTGGGACCCTTTTCACCTGATTATCATTTGGATTGCGAAGCAATTTCAAGCTCAGAAGTTGCTAAGGATGCTCCAGGCGAACTCGGCCTTGACAGTAAGGCACACACACTCGGTGAGGTACACATATCAGGGTAGGAAATATGGTTACGACTTGAACACTGTTCAGCATATCACACAAAAAAGTACAGGTCTATCCATAAGAAATATAACAACAACACCACCAGTTGGGTCTTTGGGGAACTGAGAGGGTTCTGCGAACGGGACGAACGGAAGTCGAAGATTAGCCGCGAAAGGGAGAAAACCGTTCAAGCCCCGGGCCGGGTTAAAGCGCTATTACTACCACCACAACGAAGCTTCTTCGCGCAGTACTCCTAGTATGCGTGCTGAGTAGTCGTAGGACCATCGCTCGTCGTATCCGCCGATTCGCGAGGTGGGTATTTGGGAGCCGAAGCACCAGGTTGACCTACAGGATTGGTTCGATAATAAGGTGGGACATATTTCGTGTCGATCCCAGAGGCAGTGTAGGACCGGATGATAAAGTCGTCCACTCTTCCTCCTCCGAGACTGAACCTCCTGACTTGGTACTGCTGCCTATTTTGGCTATCTGTGGCACTTGCTCTTCCGTCACCGACTTGACTCGTCGTGTGATTGCTGGGTTGGGCGCGGAGTGCCGGGTGGACGGGCCAACCCTCTTCATCGAGCTCGATGCCATTGGCGATTGCATGCTTCCTGAGAGACGCTTTGCGTTTGCGGATATAGACGCAGAAGCAGAGGAATACAACGATGGATAGGCCTGGCACCCCTCCCAGAAGGCATGCCAAGGCGATCCTCTTTGTGCCATGGCGCAAGCAATCGATGGATACAAGGAATCAGGATCAGGTTAGTTTACATAATATTTGCTTGGACGATGATGATCTTACCGCTGTGTCGTCCACTGAAGCTTCCGCCCGTACTGCTCCAATAAAAGTTACAGCAACAAATGCCGACAGCTTCATCCTAGACGAGCGTAGACTTTTATGTAGGTATCGTAATGAATTAAGGGGTGACAGTAAGGCCAGAGTGGTAGGGAAATTTTGTGGGGGGGGGATTATAGGTTCGGGATGAGAGCAATCCGGAACAGTATATCAGACCAGAGGTCAACACTATCACAAGGAAGAAAC
>WSTS01000133.1:0-28734 GCA_019627755.1 Serendipita sp. 411 | reverse complement strand
CGTTCCTGGGCTTCGATCATTCCATCAATTCCGCAGCTTGCCGATCGCGCGACAAATAAGGATGGGCAACGGACCAGCGAGTTCTGTGCGAATTCATTGAAGTTATGCTATCAACTGGCGCATCCAATGAAAACCCGGCGGATAATTTCTCTAAATCATGAAACATATCTTTCCAAGATAGACATACGACCCTAATGATCAGAGTCCGCCTTTTTTCAACAAGTTAGATCCTCACCATAACTTAACTCTTGACCCCTTTTTCTCAGGATAGGGGAGCGGGGAATGCTTCATACCGATGCCGTACATTCAACTGTCCCTGCGCCACATCTGGATCTTGGAGCTTTCTATTCATCTTTTCCTATATAACGCCACTATGCCATTTGGCCTGGCCTTACAGACTTTGCGCCTATATGGAACAGCGTTCGATTTTCCGTCTCCATTATCCCCTTTCATATCATTCTCTCAGTGCGGGGGCTACTGAGTACTACGACACCGATGCATCCTATCCAGCGGATGGTCCGGACATCTACAGCGAGAATACTCCCGAGCTCATAACCCCCTCTCTTTTAAATCAATCAGTTTTCTCCGACTCGGTGGTGCCTGGCACAGACAATCCTCGGGAAGTCGTCATCACCGATACTACCTCACAAACACCAGCAATCCAACAGGCTATGGATCTCTGGCATCCAGGGTCATCAAATACGCCAGTATTGGACACTTTATCTCACGCACGCGATGAAGCTTTAGCGTGGTTTGGACGTTGTAGCCAGGCGGGTGAGTTTGAACCAACCTTACCACTGTACGCAATAGTAATTCGCTGCTAATTCAATCCCTTGCATATTAGATGATGATGGCCCGTATGAAGTTCAGATATGCGATACTGTTGAGCGTAAGCAGAATCTCTCCCCGAGCGTGAACGAAGATACCAGCTTCGAGGCATGGAGTGGTGACTGGAATACTACACGTGCAGCATTCAAGGGAGTTATACGAGCTCGAAGGAACAGGAGCCAAGGGACCGGGCATCACTTTGGACCCGCAGTTTCCAGACCTAGTCGATCCGTGAAGGTCGTAGTGGATCAGCAAGACCCGTCGGTCAAGCAGGGGCAGTTGTCTTACGCTTCCAGTGGAAAACAATCCTCTCTGTCCAACGTATCCAACATCGGTCCAAAACTTGCCGCACCTTTACCAGTCGTTGCGCATCCGATTGGTGTGGCGGACATGAGCCTGGAAGGGGCAAATCAAATGGAGCTTTGGCCCCAGCCGAGTCATTTCTCCTACGGGATCTCCTATACAGATCAGCAATATCGTTCAAATGGCTATCAGCCTTACCCGAGGAACGGTACACCAACGCGTTATTTGGAGAGCCGGAACCGTATGTCAAGATCCCCCCCTGTTGGAGAGGAGCTGGATCCGCACACTAAAACCATCGTTGATGACTATCTCCTGCGGTACCTGAACTACTTGTGCATAAATTGTGAGTGCCTACCCTTAAATGTCTGGTCACCGCTTTCCTTACGCTCTTGGGGTTTCTTTGGACATATTTATGTAGATGAGGCTGTTGATCGTTCGGGCCGTCGTATTCACCAACAGTATACTGTTCGAAGGATCGAGCGGGACGAAGAACTATACGGCTGGAGACCTCTGAAGTTTCGGATCGAAGCGTTTGTGAATGCTTTCATCGATATCGTGAGTCCCTCCGCCGCACAAATCCGCATTCAGGCTCAACTATCTTCCGTGTAGCTCATTAAGGAAGGGATGTCATATGACATGACTACACATGTCCCCCACTACCTCAGCCGATCGAACATATTCTCTCGCTTCAATGAATCGGGGAATCGTATGAAATCGCAAGGTCAAAATATATGGCGTGTTCGAGCGCGTTACAGAAACACAGGCGACTTTGCAGACTATCATTCGACTGGAGTACTCGATCAGTCAGCTCAAGGTTATTCCATCTTCCCTATAATGGCTACGCCTCCCTACGTCCACTATGACCCAGGCCGCATGCTTTCCATTGGGCCTCTACTATGGGAATTTCTTCCATATGAACGATCCATCGTTGGTCAACCGCCTATGGCGGTGGCTGGCAAGCCTTGGCTATGGAACCTACGACTGCATGACCACTGGGCCTCACGAAAGGCGGTACATTGGAAATTGATCGCTGCTCCTGAACTTCCATTGACGGCCCATGCGCCCGATATGGGGACAGGAGGCCATTTTGGAAGTCCCCCGGGTCTCCCGTCCGTCTCTTGGCTCACTGTCCGAAACTCTCAACTTATTGGAACCCCCCCGAGATCTGGAAGGTACCCTATCGATATCGAAGCGATTTGCCAAGACGATGGCAGGGCTGAGCCTGTGGTCGTCAGAGGATCCTTCACCATCAATGTATCAGGAGATACGATGTGGCCGAAGAACCGAAGGAGTCCCTCTACAACTGGAGAGTCAACGGGTTCCGAATGAATATGGCGTGATGACGATACGTTCGATGCTCCATCAGTCCCCACGAGCCAACCTGGATATCGTCATCATCACCAAACCTCCCAAATCACAATAGACAGTGGAGTAAGCGTGAAAATTTCATATCCATACCGAGCGGCCTTATTTTTTTCCGCCAGTATGCAAGGGATCACACCGTCCAGTTTCCACCTGAGCAGAACCATGAGGTTGACCGCATCGACGGACCCCACAGTTAGATACAAGCTTTCTGCTTGTTTTGTACCATTCAAATTGAATAATATAGACAGCTTTCACGACCCCCCATACGTCTTATTTTTGCCGAGTGTGTGGGCCTTGCACGAGAAGGTGCGTAAATATATTGTATGTACAAACCGTAGGTTTGCGCTTCCTGCTTGTAACACATCGAGATGAGACAACGCCATCCATTCATCAAATCTGTCAATTAAAAGTGGTAAGTTAGTTGAGTAATGAGTGCCACACGGTTCATTACTTCCTTTCGAAGTAAGAACTCTATGCCGTACCTACTTATAATTCAACAGATCTCGATCCTCCGGCAATTCGTCGCTCCGCCGTTGAGAAGCCACCCTGACATAGAATCCAGGGTAAATACATGTACAGGGCACATAGCCCCATGTGGTGAGCATTCAATCTATGGTTCCAATCACCAGTTAACCAATCTAGAGAGGCGCCACTGGCTCCTGACGTTTTTATTGAAGACTCCTTTTTGGTAAAAAACAAAAACAAAAAAAACAAAAAACAAAAAACAAAAAAAACAAAAATGAAACAAAGGTTCAGACTGGCATTGACGTTTGCATGCGCATAGGACAGTAGATGGGAGAAATGGCCTCTATTTGGACATATGAGCATCTTCGGACAGCTTTTGGATGGTGGAGGACGGCAGATCGGTCGATGAGTGGAAAGGGCTGTAGAAGTGGCGTGAGCATCAATGATTGATCCCGGACAGTCGCCAATTCTCAGAACACTGTGGTTTCATCTTCTCGTAAGTGCCAATTAGTGGCGCAGAGGGTAGAGATTGATACATTTATAGGAATCAAGATTTGGAATCCTTCTCTAAGCATACCCTGAATACTTCGCATCCAGGAAAGAGCAAAACGTTTATGAGCCGCGGAGAACTGATTGGTGTGTCAGGATGTAGAAGCTAATGGTGGCTTCGAGAGTTCGAATAAAACAGTACGTAATTCCGTATAGGGCGTCATCCAATCGTATCGACGTCTAGAAGAAATGAAGGGTATAGAACAGAGTAGGACACCTGGGCATCCTCAGGGAACAACCTGATAGAATGAAGCAAATAATAGGTATCTAAATCTCCCGAAAGAGTACTTGATGGGGGTTGAAGGGACGATGTGATGAGGAGGTCAACGTGCGGTAATGTCAAGCTTGAGTAATATATCAATGACATTCTATGAGACTGTCAAGTGTTCATACGAACCAAGCTCGGCATAATGCATCGCTTTGTGCGTTGATTGTCCGCGAAGAGAGGATGACGCCGAGCATCCTTCTCATGATTACGATTTCCTGCTCGAGTTCAACGATATATACTCATTCTCGTGTGTTAAATGGCGACTAAGATCGTGATCAGAGAGAATTGCCAATTTTGAAATGCTGACTGTTCGACAACCACAAAGGAGCAAGTATACACATGACTAGGAACGCTCCTGTCCTTTTGTACATTTAAAACGTGAGAGTTCTCTCTCACGCGAACAACCTCTTCGTGTAGCTATGGAGGCCATGGACACCACCTTCGACTTGGGCACTTGCCGTTCGAAGTTCAAATCGGACGGTACCGTCCCTGACGGCTTGCTGCAACGCTACGACCGAGCGTTGTCCAACGTCCTGGAGCGAGTGCTGGAGACCAGTGTGCAAATATCTATCGTACCCGTGGGGGTTGGTGTCAGTCACGATGCCGTAGTAAATAGGAGCTGAAGTACGCACGGTAAGAACTTGTGAATAGAACCTTTGTCTTGCACATCTCCGCTCACGCCCTGTGCGACCTTGACGGTCGAAGTCTCCGAGAAATATCGCGCAGTAGCAGCATTGCCGGTATCACTCGCATGCGTTGTCGTCGTCCTCACTCCATTCGCTTCCTTCTTCCCTCTGCTCTTAATAGATGGCCCCGAGGAGACCTTTGCGCCAACGCTCCTCTGCTCCATCGCCTCGATACTTCCCATCCCACGATAGGCCTTGACTCGCTTCCCCTCATGGTAGAAATACTCTCCCGGGGCCTCTTCAGTACCAGCTAGTAGACCACCCATCATCACCGCACTCGCACCCATCGAGAGAGCTTTGACGATATGGCCCACATTGCCAATACCTCCGTCCGCAATGACAGGAACTCCAAATTGGCTCGCGAATTCCGCGACTTGATAGACGGCGGTAGCCTGTGGTCGGCCAACGGCCATGACCTCTTGAGTAATACAGATCGAGCCACTGCCCATTCCGACTCGTATACCATCCGCACCGGCGTAGATAAGCATCGCAGCCTGTTCACGAGTGACTACATTGCCGGCGATGACCTGCAAGTCGTCCCCCCACTTCTCCTTGATCCACTTGATCATCTCGATCTGGAAAATTGAGTTCCCTTGACTTGAATCCAGAACAACGATATCCAATCCGGCTTCCTTTAACAACGTCAATCGCTCTCGATCGCTCAACCTTGTTCCTACAGCTGCAGCCGCGTAGAGTTGTTTCGATTCGGGGCTCTTAGACGAGAGTGGGAAGTTTTGGTTCTTGAGTAGGTCGGAACGAGCGAGAAGGGATACAAGACATCCCGATGAGTCGATGATGGGCAACTTGCCCTTTTTGCAGCCTCGGAGGAGCTCGTTCGCTTCGGTGAGAGTGACACCTGAAGGTGCAGTCACGAGGTCTGTGGTCATGATGTCCTTGAGTACAGTGGAAGGGTCGTGAAATTGGATGTCCCGAGAGGTGACGATGCCGAGTAATCGTCCACCAAGCGATCCAGTATCTACAGCGAGATAGTCAGTATCGTTAAGGGTGAGGATAATAAGATAAATTGGAGGGTTCAGAAACCAAAGGACATCCACAGATCACATCCCTCTGGACGTTTTCGGAAGAACGAAGGTAATGGTATGAAAATTTATCTTTCATCATGAAATGGACCAGGCGCACTACGATCGCGCTCTAAATCGCGTAATAGAATGAAATATTGCTCACTTGTGATTGGAATCCCACAGAAACCGAGCCGAGCCTTAATGTCCAGGACATCTGCGACGGTATCATCTGGTCCAAGCACGACCGGATCCGAGATGAAGCCATTCTCGTGTCTTTTAACGGCACGAACCATCGCAGCTTGATCTTCTGCGGATTGGTTATGATGAATGACACCAATGCCACCGAGCAACTAAAAGATATTATAAACGGAAAAGAGGTACATCAGCACGACTGTACCCTACAGTCACTTATCTATGTCATAGGGAAGGAGAGAAGAGAAACTCACGGCCATATTGATTGCCATCTCCTTTTCGGTGACTGTGTCCATTGGACTACTCATGAAGGGCGTTTTAAGGACGACCTTTCTCGTGATTCGGCTCTCTGTAGATACGACGCTGGCGGGAAAGTCGATATGACCTGGTAAGAGGAGGAAATCGTTGTAGGTTAACCCGCCGTGCTTCATCGAACTCATGAGTTGTGCCGCAGAGAGTCCATCTCCTTGTTCATAAGTTGAGAGATGTGCCAAAGCGTTTTTAGGATCAAGGAACTGCTCCATAATGCACTGTTATTTTGTGAGATTAGGAGAATGCAGGCAATGGAGGAAAGAGGGGTGGACGAGGGAGGGTCGAAAGAAGAGTAAAGGGTTAGATCACTTGACCTGGCTTATTTGTTTGTCCTCGTGTAAACTGTGCGGTTCCATCGAAAGATCCAAACGGAAACAGAATGTTCGGCTGGAACGATACTCTTTGCTAGACTATCATGCGACCCTGCACCATATCATATGGTAGCCAGAAGCATCGGCTTTGTTTGCTTTCGAAGATTCAGTAAATACAAAATAGTATATCTGCAAGAAAGAAAAGATATTCATTAAAAGAGCCATTGGAGTTTGCTTATACGTACACGCCGTTACTGCCGCCATAGCAACGTCAGGAGGATTCGATCTAAAACGACGAAACTCGGGCTCTAATCAGTGTCATAAAAATAAGTGAAATATATCAAAAGGTCGAACACTCCTATTAAGGTCGTTTCGAAATATTTATGGAGAAGGGACATGCTCACCAGTGCTTATTCTTAGAATTAAGGATGCAGTTTGGGGAACTTGACCAGAAGAACGCATGCCCACTGGATATTATCATGACAACTGCCACATTTTCGCTTTTGGACGAGCCTCAGTCCCACCGTGGAGATCCTATCAGAGCCTATGGCACTTAGGTAGTGGAACGGTCACACTGACTTCCATATATCAGGGCTAATTATCTACAATATTCGAAGCTCGACACGAGCTCAACGATCCTGAGAGACTCAAACGGAGTAAGAAATTTAATCAGGTAGATAACTGGCTCAGTATAGTGTTCTGTTTATACCATAATCTTCAGCTTTATTGTGTCCCTTTCACTATCTTAGGAGCCTGTTGAGCCTGGCAAGGACCAGAATTCCTGACAAATTCACATCCTAAATGATATAATTGATCTCTATCCACTCGACCGAGGATATTAGAATAAAATAAGAGAAAACCTGGAAGCGATCTGACCGTAATTGAGTCTCCAAAGAGGTCTACTTTATCATGAATTAATATGCGAATACCCGGAGAGTGTTCTGATACCAAATTCCATTGATGAAACAGTATTATGAGTCTCTTCGCCACATTCTTGGGGAGCTGTAGTATGAGTCGCCCATTCACTTGGACCCTTGGACCCAACGACAACTCTACCGTTCCATCATGACCACTCCCAAGCAGATAGAGTGAGGCTCTCTTACTATGCATGAGACGATAAATTATTGTATATTTATATTTCTGACTTTTTATATCCCCCCAGCGAGCAATGCCTTCAACTGCTTAATGAGCTCACTAAAACCATCAAAACTGACATGTCAGTACTACCTTCTTAGCTTCTTTCCTTTTCTTCGACCCTTCACATCGAATATCCTGTGCCCCTCCTTCTCATAGAGGGTGGCGCCTGCTATATGCCTACTATATTGGCGGAGACCTGACGGTTAAACAGGGATATAACGCCCTACGGTTATATTCGCAGTTCAAAGGAAAAGGAGTACCGTCGGAATATTGCAGATAAGCGTCGGGCCCTTATCCAAGATACCGCCAGCAGCCTACTCTCGCAGCTGAGCACAGACAGAAATGCTGTAAGTTTCTGTTTCTCCCTCAATATACCCACCAATTACTCAATCGACTAGTATGCGCCTATCTCGGTTCTCGTGGACGAATTGCTCATCGAGATTTGGTCATACATATCCACCGAAGACCTATTCTCCGTTTCCGCTGTCTGTCAGCGCTGGCGCCGTGTTTCACTGGACGCAGCGAAGCTATGGACGGAAATCCATTTCGATAAACACCAAAGAGCACGAATTGAGCTACTGTTAGATCGGGCGAAAAACTCCCCTCTTGAAATCTCGATGAACTCTATGCGACCGATGACACCCATGGTCTCATGGTCCTATCAGCTCCAACTACGCCGAATGCAAGTTCAACAGAGGGAGTCTCAAGGCCGAGGATGGTGTGAGAGCGGAGCCGTCTACAACGGTTATTATCCACCTCATCCACTCCGACCCACTATGAGGCAACCGTTTCTCAGGCAATTGGACGACGAAGACGAGGAATATGACTGTTTAGGTCCAGTATATTCACAAAAACCATCATACACTCTACCTTCCTCTCGATTCAATCAAATTGTCCAGAGAGCCAAGTCTCTCCGGGCGATTTTTGGCGCGGGACCCTCGTCTTATGTCACTAATAAAACACTTACGCTACCTATGCCATACCTTCGGAGACTCAGTCTCTTCAAGGGCCCAGGAGGCCCCGGTATGCATCCCAGTATGATGCATCCCTTTCGAACGACATTTCCACCTGGTTCCAGTGGAAATAACAAGGAGAACCAGACGAAGCTAGCGACCTGGTTCGGTGGATCTACTCCATATTTAAAGGAACTGGATCTCAGCTGCATCCACGCGCCATGGAACGACCCGATCTACTCTAAATTAACGCACTTACGAATAAATGTACCCGATACAAGGGCGAAAATATCCGAACTATTGCGTATACTGCGTAGATGTCCCGACATGGAATACTTGGATCTTTCCGAGGTCATCGCCCGCCGTTTGGCTGTGGTAGATGAAGACGAACAGGGAATCTATGATACAGATAAAAAACAACTGCCCGTAGAGTTGAACAAGCTATGGTATCTCCACGTTCAAGAGAGCGGCCCAGGGGCGATCGTTTCAGACCTTTTATCGGTAATCACCTGTCCTCGCCTGGAGACACTGGTCATTTGCTCCTCCACTCAGTCAGCCCTCACTAACGGTGCCCGCGTGACGGACAACAGTGGAGGGAGCCCTAAGGACGATGAGGATGGACCCAGGACGGGATTCGATTCTTTTAGGTCACTTTTCTCCAAGACCACACAGCTACAGTTTACCCAAAATAATCTCATTAGTATTTCTATTATTGGCCGAGTGGGAGAAAGCCGGATTCCACACAAAGTACGATGGGTTCATCAGGGGGATACAATAAAGAAGATACCTGGAATAGGGTGGTCCTTCTCCTTCACAACATGTATGTTCATTCTTTTTGCTATACTCCTTTACTCACTGTACTGTGTTGTAGACCGAGCGATGGTAATCGTACCACCATACACCACTCCAGCCCCAGGTGGTTTTAATTTTGGTGCCGCATATCAACCATCTATCCTGAATCCAAGGAAAAACCGTATTCAACTACTGAACGAGCTCGACATTGCTGGAGTATGTTACCATCGAATCGAGAAAATTGATTTTGGAGGAACTATGGACTATGACGACAAATTTTACGAAGCCCTCTTCTCACAATGTTTCAACCTTAAACATCTAAGACTTCGTTTCCATGGACCAGGACTCGGGCATACAGGCATTCCTTCTGCTCAACCTCCACCCCCTGGGCTCCTTGGGCAGACAACGCCTAATCAACCAACTGCCAATCGAAAAACGGCAATGGATATACTCGATGACGTGATAGCAGATCGTCTCTGCCTACAGTTGGAGGAAGTTCATCTCTCCTGGTTCTCTTCCCCAGCCAACCACTTAGCTGCTTGGGTGGAACGCCGAGCGTTGAGCGGGTTCAGGCTGAAGAAGGTTGTAGTTGACGTCTATGAACCAATCCCAACCAATCCGCCTGGACATCAACTTCCTCCGACTGGGTCTGCATCTTCGTCAGTGCTGGATAAAATGGGTGCTGAATCCAGTATATTGGATGAAAACTCAAGGCTAAGAATCGAGGCCGCATTAGAGAAAAATGAAGACAGCCAGAAATCCGGACTCGTATGGGGAAATTCCGAAAGGGAGAGTACGCTGAAAGTCCACAATTTCTATAAGAACAGGTACGGGCGGGACGAAGACGATGGTAACGATGTAGTGATGGAAGGTTGAAACTATGGAGAAATGGTTCCCTCGTACATATTAGTCTTTGATACCATTGTAATTCCTGAGGCAAGACACTAGCTTCAGACCCTAGAAGAGACTGAACGGCAAGATCGGCGCCTAAAGCCTCTTGGACTCAACCACAATTTTGCGCAAGGCACCTATGTCAACAGCCGAGCAAGTAAAGTAAGCATCAATGAAAACGAAGAGCTTTTCCCACTCTTATCGTTTTTGAACGACATAGCGAACAATGCCGTCAATTACTCAGCGGTCTCGCCAACTGTGTTAAAAGCAGTCTGTAAGTATCAAATATTACCACTTTTGCCCGTAAATCCTCGTGTCTCTACTCGCTCTGCGGGCTTTCGTCGCAGTTGTACATTCTGCACGCGCATCTGACTCTCCGATCAGGCTCCAGCACGATTACGAAAAAAGTATTCAAGAACGTGAATCACACCTCGCCTCTTCTGACGAGCGTCTTGTGCTCATTCGGGACACCCTCTGCAGCCTCCTTCCTGACATAGGTTCCAATCGGAACCGGGTCAGTCATTTTGTTCTGCTTATTGAGCTTCGTTGAAGACTAACTTCATTCATCAGCATGCACCTATTTCCAAACTTATGGATGATATTTTAGTCGAGGTTTGGTCATACAATAGCATTAGCGACCGGCTGTCCATTTCACAAGTCTGCCGAAAATGGCGACATGTTTCCTTGGGTACGACAAAGTTGTGGACCGAACTTGATTTTGACAACACCTCGACCCGAATGCTGTATATGCTCCTTAAAAGAGCCGGGACGTCTCGTTACATAACTCGGATATCGGCCCGCTCGCCACGATTTATGCAAGTGAACCCTTACACGAGGAACGTCCAGTATCGTAAAGATCTAGGACCTTGTGGGCATGGATGTGCACACGGAATGCTCAGCTATCCGACCACGAGTCAAACAGCTCTCTCCTACCCTCCCGTCCTTTCACCGAAGTCAGCTTTTCCACTCCATCATTTCAACAAAATTATCCAAAACTCGAAACTAATCTGGGCACTCGTAAGAAATGAAGAGACGGCCTATTTCAACCACAGCACTCTTACATTACCCATGCCTCATCTACAGTGTCTCATACTTTCAATTCCTCGTCGCATGAGGATGAAGGGGCCCAAGCAACTGATCATCAGCACTCCCGGACAATGGGAAGACCTAAAGCAGTGGTTTGGCGGTGTCACCCCTCAGTTGAAAGAGGTATATCTTGACGAGATCAGCGCACCTTGGGAAGATCGCATCTACGCTAATTTAACACATCTCCAGCTCAACTCTCCGTATTATAAAGTCAGGCCTTACCAGCTACTCCGGATACTATTGCATTGCCCAACAATGGAATACCTGGACATAGTCAAGTGTCTAAGTGCGCCAGACGAGACAGAGGTACCGTTCATCAACAGGAGAGAATCGAGGGAGATAAATATCAGTAACAAGGCCCAATCAACAGCAGTCGATAAACTGCCCTTGGTAACATTGAGCAAGCTATGGTATCTCCATTTGGACGAGCCGGACTCTGAAGCATTTTCAAAGTTCCTTCCAAGAATAGTGTGTCCGGCACTTGAATCACTTACTATTTGTGCCTCGAATGTGCTGTGTCTTGTCTCTTTCACAGAAGCGATGATGCTCCATGATGACCGAGATGGCCCAGACAACAATACTGCTCAAACTCTGGAGGCTTTCAGATCCTTTTTCTCCCGCACCACGACTTTAAAGTTCTCTACATGTTCTTCACACCATTTCATATCCATAGGAAGATTTGGTGGAGCACCTAGTCAGAACAATGCTAGGTGGATCCGGCGGGGGCACTCAATAATGAAATGCTCAGTCCCAGGATGGTCAATTTCATGCAGTGTTCGCGATTGTGAGTTCTATTCCCAAGCTATTGCCCTTGTCTATGGTAATTGTTGATGTTCGTTTCATTCTCAGATTCGCCATCTCCTCCCAATAAACGGCATCACTCCGGAGATACTCGTTTGGACCATATAGTCTTCCTTGATCAAGCTGAATTCTTGGGGGTCCGGTATGATCAAGTTGAACTTGTCAATATTGTGGGGTACATAGATCTTGGCGAGACGTTTTACCAGGACATTTTCTCGCGTTGTCTGCATCTCAAGAATATTACGCTTCATCCTTATAATATAGAAGCCGAACATCGATTTCTTCGACGGCGGAAACACGAGACATCGTGCTTGACACCAAGAACAGCCATGGACATTCTGACCAGAGTAATCAAGGACGATTTATGTCCTGAACTGGATCAATTGCAATTGAAGGGAGACTTCACGCATTTCACTCATGAAATAACTCGGTGGCTATGGTCCAGAGCAAAAAAGCATCGGGAGCTAAAAAGAGTTGTGGTCGACGGATCCGAGAAACAGCATTTCGACTTAGATTCCCCAAGAGACTTCCACGGTAAAATTCCCGAACAAATTCGCTCCCAAATTGAAGTCCTGGAGCGTGGCGATCCGTCGACCGACTCTGGAGAGACAGGACTTAATCTGAAGTTTCTTAAACACCCTGGATGCGAAGCTTCCTTGAGCCCCCGGGCGGACAAGCAAGCAGACCCCGAGGAGCAGGAATATATGGATTGGCTTGGGGAATCTGGACTCGAGGCCTCCCTGTCCCCCAGCCTTAGGATATATCGATGATAGACTGTTCATAATGATTTAGCGTTCATTTATCTATGGAAGAACAGAGGCTATAAAACCGTATATTCGATTATATGTGCTACAAATTCTATGTCACGAATTATGTAATGTGCCTTCATTCGCTTTCTTCCAAATCAACCGGTTGTGTTTAATTTCCGCCAAAAGTAAGGGTATACCGAATGTTTACAATTATTTTTAGAGCTCGCACGGACCGGTCGAAGACGATGGTCACAGCGTAGTAATGGAAGATTGAAGATAGGACGAAATGAATCTCACGTACATAGTAGTCTCTGATACTCTTGTAACTACTGACCCAAGACGCTCGATGTTCAAGCCCGAAAGGAGACTGACTGTTCGGATAGGCGCCAAAACCCTTTGTGGCAACTTGGCCTCAACCACAACCCCTCTTAATCTTGCGCACGGCTGGCATGTCAACGTCTGAGCAAGTAAAGTAAGCATTAATGAGAATGAAGGGCTCTTCTCGAACTTATTCTTTGTGAACGATGCAGCGAGCAATGTCGTCAACTACTCAGCGATCTCGTCAATTGTGTTAATAGCACCCTGTAAGTGTCGAGTATTATTATTCTGAACGTTCATCTGCACGTCTCTACTCGCTCTGGGGTCTTCGTTCCATTCGTACATTCCGCATACTCAACCATCCGATCAGAGTCCAACACAATTATGGTACAAGTGTCGGAGAACGCGAGTCGAATCTTTCTTCTTCCGACGAGCGGCTTGCTCTCATTCGGGACACCCTGAAAGACCTCCTCTCTGACATAGGCTCCCATCGGAATCGAGTCAGTTGCCTTATTCCGTTTATTGAGCCTGATAAATTCATCGTAAACTGACTTCGCTCATCAGTACGCACCCGTTTCCAAGCTTATGGATGACGTTTTGATCGAGATTTGGTCATATACTGAGATGCACGACCGGCTATCCGTTTCACAAGTCTGCCGGAAATGGCGACATGTCTCCTTGGGTGCAACAAAGCTGTGGACCGAACTTGATTTTGACAAAACCTCGACGCGAGCACTGTATATGCTCCTTAAAAGAGCAGGGAAGTCTCGTTTGCATATAACTCAGATGTCGACCAGTTCGCAACGGCTCATGCATTTGAACGCCTACCCGACAGAGGTCCAGTATTATAAAGATCTAGGACCTTGTGGGCATGGATGTGCACACGGAATGCTCAACTATCCGAATGTGGTTCGAACAGCTCTCTCCTGCCCTCCCATCCTTCCCCCGAAACTAGCTTTTCCACTTCGTCATTTCAATGAAATTGTTCAAAACTCCAGGCTAATTCAGGCATTCGTGAAAACTGACGAAATGGCCTATGTCAACCATAAAACTCTTGCATTACCAATGCCTCATCTACAGTGTCTCATACTTTCAACTGCTCCTCGCTATGCTATGCGTGGGATCGGTGGGCTCCCTCTCCAGATTGACAGCACTCACGGACATTGGGAAAACCTAAAGAAGTGGTTTGACGGTGTCACTCCACAGTTGAAAGAGGTTTATCTCACTCAAATCAACGCACCTTGGGAAGATCGCATCTACGCTAATTTAACGCATCTCCAGGTCAATTCCCCACCCAATAAAGTCAAGCCTTACCAGTTACTCCGAATATTATCACGTTGCCCAACAATGGAGTACCTCGACATAGTCAAATGTCTAAGTGCAGCAGTACCGATTCCATCACCGCTCATCAATATGGGCAATTTGGAGGAGAAGAACGATTTACAATCAACAACAATCGATCAATTGCCCTTGGTAACACTTAGCAAGCTATGGTATCTCCATTTTGACGAGCCAGACCCTGAAGCATTTTCAACGTTCCTTCCAAGAATAGTCTGTCCGGCACTTGAGTCGCTTACTATTTGTGCCTCTTCTATGTCGTCCCTCGTCTCCTTCACACAAGCTATGGCACTTCATGCTATGACGCTCTATAGTGGCCCGGATTGCTCAGACGTCAATGGTGCTCAACCCGTGGAGGCTTTCAGATCCTTTTTCTCACGCACCGCAAATTTAAAGTTCTCCACGTGCCCTTCGTACCAGCTCACATTCATCGGAGGATTTGCTGGAGCACTCAGTTGTGACAATGCTAGATGGATCCGGCGTGGGCACTCAATAGAGAAATGTTCGGTTTCAGGATGGTCATTTTCATGCAATTTTGGTGATTGTGAGTTCTTCTAATCTATGTCTGAGCTATTGCTCTCCTCTATAGTAATTCTTAATGTCTGGCTCATACTCAGACTCAGTAGATCCTCACCATGGGCGGCACCACGCCAGTGAAACCCGTCCGGGCCCTATCTCCTTCCTTGATCAAGCTGAATCCTTGGGGGTCCGGTATGATCAAATCGAGCTGGTCGATATCGCGGGGCATATAGATGTTGGCGAGGCATTTTACCGAGACATTTTCTCGCGGTGTCTGCGTCTCAAGGTCCTCAAATTTCATCCTCGTAATGCAGAAGTCGGAGATCGATCTCGCCGACGACCAAAAAATCAGAAGTCTTATATGACGCCAAAAGCGGTCGCGGAGATCCTGACAAAAGTAATCAAGGACAATCTATGTCCTGAGCTGGAGCAGCTACAATTGAAGGCCGACTTCATGCATTGTACTCACGAATTAACGAAGTGGCTACGGTCCAGAGCGAGAAAACATCGAAAGCTGAAAAAAGTTGTGGTGGACGGATCCGAGGAGCAATACTTCGGCCCTAATTTCTCGGCAATGTTCCAAGCAACACTGTCCGAACAAACTCGGTCCCAAATCGAAGCAACTCTGGCAGGTAGCGATCCCTCGAGTGGCTATGAAGAAACAGGGCTTATTTGGAAGCCGCCTAAGCAATACATACTTGAGGGTTTTTCTCAGCCCCGAGACGAGAAGCAAGCAGACCCGGAGGAGCAAGAATACCTGGATTGGGTTGGGAAGCCCAACTCCGAGGCAGCTCTCTCACATTGGGGGTCACCGATAGACTACTGATCGTGATTTTACTGAGCATTCGTCGATGGAGGAGCCGAAGTCGTTTAAGGCTAGTGGAGGAGCGGAGTGGAGTCAATGACCGAAACGATAGATTCGATCCTACATGCTACAAAATATGTCACAGAATATGTATTATGCCTTTATTTAATTTAAGTACCTCCTTTCAATTCAACCCATTGCATTTCGTTTCAAGCTCGGCGCCTGACTTGACGTATTTGGTACTCAGACCCTACCGCTACCTTACTTTCCTCCCTTCCTGTCAGCACATGACAACCGCGGAGAAAGTTGAGTGAGTATTGATAGTCCATAAATAATGTCCTGAATTCTAATTATGTCCATGAAATTGTTAGCGAACGTTGCCTCCAGCTTCTTAGTGAGCTTAGTAGCTGCATAAACGGTGCCCTGTAAGTGCCTCCCGTCATAAGGTGACCGCCCTTTATTGCTCCAGATTTGGCTATTACCACTTTCCAATTTTCCTTTGGTCAATGTCCGACCGGGCCTTTGGCGTCTATTGCGTATTGTAACTGACCCACTCTTTTCTCCATGTAGAGCACACCAAAAGTATGATATTGGTACCGAAGAACAACAAATGCAACGAGCGGTCGTTGATAGGAGGGCTGCTTGTATCCACGATACTTTGAGCACCTTACTCTCCAATCTAAACGCGAGTCGTAACAGTGTTAGTACTTTCATTCACTTTCCATATATCTGCTACTGATTCGTCGCTATCATGTTACTCTACTATGCTCGTTTAGTTTTCACCTATCTCCAAGCTCGTGGACGAAATTTTGATTGAAATTTGGTCGTATGCGTCCATATACGAACTTTTCTCTATTGCTGAAGTATGCCGCCATTGGCGTCGCATCTCTCTGAATGCTGCCAAGCTATGGACCGAATTCAACCTCGACGTACTTATGGGCAATAAGATACAACTTGCACTGAAGCGATCTGGGAACGCTCCCCTACGAATAGTCGCTGTGAACAGTCGCCCATTCAAGGAAACCTCTGTGGAGCAATACTACCAGTCTCAACGATACTCGCAGAGGGTCGATGAACGTGGCTGGTGCGAATCTGGTCGTAGGGCGACGATGGTAAACGAGGAGGCGGACTACAAAGATGAAAGAGGTTTGAAGGAGGAGGATCCAAGTTTCTTTGGCTTCCACCGCCCTTTGCCTTCGATTCCCTTAGATGCGTTTGAGAGAATACTCCCCCGGGCGAGATCCATACGCGGAACAATGGGAGGCGACGACACTTCCTATATATCTCACAGATCTCTCAAACACCCTATGCCATTCCTACGGGATCTGTCCATAACAGGACAGGCTGCTTGGGGTAATCCTGCCCTCGACAATATCACCCGCCAAGCTATCAAAGAGGGGGGTAAATGGTTCAGTGGGTTTACCCCTCTTTTGAAGGAGGTTGATCTCTCCCACGTTCATGCACCCTGGGACGATCCAATTTATTCTAACTTGACACACCTTCGCCTCAACTCGCCTTTCACTCGTATCTTGGTGTCGGAGCTACTACGAATCCTGAAGCACTGCCCCACAATGGAGTATTTGGATATAGTGAACTGCCTGTCCTTGAATAATGTGACCGGGTTCGGCCATATGGCTTATCCACCGGTTCATACGGACGACCGCTATGGAGACGAAGCCCCCGACTATCTCAGCCCTGCGGTGGCGTTGAATAAACTCCGGTACCTCCATCTAGATGAACACGATTCAACAATGTACGCCAAGTTTTTATCAAGGATTTCGTGTCCTGCCCTCCAGACACTAGTCATCTGTGCTCCTCGTATCAGCTGTCTTACTCGCTCTACGAGTCACGGAGATGGTCAACCCACACTTCTACCCTTCGAGTCCATCCAGCCTGTCTTCGCAAAAACGACACAATTACAACTATCCTTAAGTGAATGGGGACAGTTCACAGCAATTGGACGAACAAACGAAGTCTCCAATCATGAATATCACCGATTTAAAGACACTTCTGGAAATATTAGGCGAAGTCCAGGCCCTGGATGGTCATTCTCTTCAAAGCATAGTAAGTACATTATCATCATCTTTTCTGGCTTCTAATACCTACTTTCTCCTCCGTAAATGATGGTGACTCCACAACTGGTTTGTTGCCTGCTGCCCCAGCCTTGTCACATCACTCACCCCGACCAGAGGCCAACATCAATCACCACATCCAGTTTATACAGCAGCTTGAAGTAGCAGGACTGTTGTTTGACCAAATCGAGTTGGTTGATATCACCGGACAAACCAGCCTTGGGATCGAGTTCTATCAGGAGTTGTTTGTTCGGTGCTCACACCTCAAACGACTCCATATCCGGCCGTGGCCAAAATTTATTACAGTGAATGGCGGTGGGTTTGGTGGATGGGAGAATCCAGCTTTATCAACCAGGAGGTTCAACGGGGAATCCGGTGCGAGCATACTGGGAAACGTGCTTGGGACTTGGCTATGTCCCGAATTGGAGCAGATCTACCTGACGCAGTTCTCTTCTTCTGCCCACTACTTGGCCGAATGGGTAGAGTTGAGAGCCCAGAAGTGCAAGAGACTGAAGAGGGTGGTAGTGGATGTGTTCAATGACCTGCGTGATCACATGCAAATGTCAGAATGTATGGAGGATTCGTCTATTTTGGACGCGGAGTCAAAAACTCGGATCGAGAACGCACTGGAGAAAGAGGGTGAACATGTTCGATCGACTGCGGAGCCGAGCGGTGGTAATGATGGATTAGATGCGTACGGGTTTGTTTGGAGGAACTCGGAGAAGAAAAGGTTCCTGGAACACCAAAACCGGATGGACGACGAGGATCAAGCTCGAAAGAAATGGTCAGAATGGCTCTAATGGCTTTGAACAGAAGAGGTTAGTGAGAGTAATTCTATTCCTAAGCTCCGTTAATCATTAGATTTATAGACGGTCAAGGAGGCGCCCTTCAATATCCGGTTCCAATACAGTCTCTATCTAAATCCGGGTATTTATCTTTCTCAAATCTAATTTCCGTTATTAGTGCCTTTACTTTTGTAAGGATACAGTGCATTGTGAATTGCAGTCTTTGTGCTACATCAACGTATCAAAGTATCGAAACCGATAGAAACACTATAATGCTTAGATTACATGGCCTGGCTCTCGCCGTACACGGGCCCGATCCTCACCGACTGCATTTACTTTGAATATCTGCGAAGGCGGGAGATACCGCACGGGCTTCGCCATCGCATTCGAGTTGGGAGTGAATTGGTACTGCTGAAACTCCCCTGGTGAACTCTGGAGTGGACTGACACGGGACGAATCCCGATAGAACCCATACATGCTGTACGTCGGACTTCGGTAGTCTGGATCCTCTCTTATCATCCTCAACTGGTTCAATGTTGGTCCTCCGGGGGGTGGTAACGAGGGCACGTCTCGAAACCGACTCTGAATCTGGTGTCGATAAGAAGGTGAACTCGCATCAGGATGGTTCGAGTAATACGACTGATCGGAAAGAGCGGGTGTAGGCATCACATACCCTTGATCTGCCTCCGCATATGCCATCCGTCTGGACGCGTCAGAGACCGGACGGCCGTCATTTGATCCAGACGCGAAGTCTCTGGTATTCGAAACGTCCCCCAAGGGTTGTTGAATACGCAACTTAGCCAAATGATCTAACAACCCCTGATGCTGCTGTTGCTGTTGCTGTATCTTCTTGAGTAACAGCCCTCTAGTAATCACTGGACTTGAGACACCCTTCGGTATACTCCCTTCTTCTCCATAATCCGTCAACATCAATGTACCCACTCTGGCATGAGGATTCGGGGATGTTCCCAACACCGGTGTCGTTTGAGCACGAGGGAGATGATCGGATGTTCTATGCCCGAGATATGTACTTCTTCGCTTCACAACCTGTCGTGCTTGCGACTCCTCTGATCCACCTTCGGATACATCCCCAAGCGATCCTGCATATGTGTACACATCTACAACTGCCTGCGATAGGTTCACACTCGGGGGCGTATATGTAAGCGCAGAAGTCCGCTTCGACGATGTTCCGGAACTACGATTAGAGTGCCGACATGAATGTGAGCCAGGAGTTGCCAAGCTAGACTCAGAAAATGGGAGTAGGTCCCTCGAGTTCCTCGACGACTGCCCACTCCTCGTCTTCCTCATCTTCGGCGGGTTCATATGACCAGTCCTTCCAGTGTAGGCTGGAATGTTCTTATTCACATTCGGACTGAGTGCATCGAACTGAGGAAGGTCGTATAGTAACCGATCGGGCGGCTGCCGCCTCCTAGAGTTCGGACTTCGAGGTGAACGAGTGCTCGACTTGGTGGAAATTGAGGATCCCATTCCATGGCGAATCTTCCGAGGGGGTGTAGACTGCATTCGCGATCGCTGGAGGGAATGCGAGCGATAGGTTGGATCGTTGGCCATCACAGATTGGCTTGAATTCCCTGCACCCGAAAATTCGGGGACAGTATCAAGTGGAGTTCCTCGTCTCAACGAAGGATGAGCGACTCTCGACCGCGTAGATGAAGCTTTGGCTTTGGCTGCTATCTAGAAGAAAATCATCAATACAGAAACGGAGACAGTTCCGCCGATGCCAGACGTACTGTGCGGTCAATCTTCATCCCTCCAAGCTCTAAACCGACATTGTCGTCCCAGCTACTCCATCCACTAGCACGAATCGGCCCATCACTTTCACCCGAAGCACTCGCCTCTCCATTGGCGAGCATGAGCTTTGGTGGCTTGACCAGCTGAGCACCATATACTGGATGGTTGAAGATGCTAACACGGTTGAACGAGTTTTCAGGAGAAACTCCTTGTGAATGAGCTATTGGAGGATCATCTAACGCCTGAAGTGGAGCAGTTTCGCGGGGACTGCTAGATGTGATAGTGATTGTCGGAGGAGGGTGCGCTAGAATGCGTGTCTTAGAGTGCATTTGCTTGGGACTGGCGACCCTGCTCCTTCCTTTGGTAGGAATGTGCATGCCGGGTTGAATAACTCCCAGCCCGATTCGCTGATGATCGCGAAGCGAAGGTACACGATAAACAGCAGAAGGTGGAGGTGGTACCAATCCCAATGGATAAGGTGAGGTGATGCCCTCCTGAAATGTCGTCCAACTTGGAAGAGGAGAAATGCCCGTTCTCTCCCTTCCTCCGAAGACTGAACTGGGACTCTTCGAGAACAGGGACCGCGACTTTGGTTTATTCACCGCAGCATCTGATTCTCCTCCTGCTTTTGAACCCTTCTCAGAGAGGCTGCCATTATCAAATGCATTTTCTTGCGCTTTCCGACGGTGCCTACGGATCTGCATCCGAACACACCGAGTAATGACAGCGGAAAAAAGGAGTAGAAGGACTCCACCCAACGATAGGAGAAGTGCGATTGCCGCTTGGGATAAATGAATGGGCTGGGTACTCGATGACCCAGATCTGTCAGGGGAAAGCATAGAGCTCGAACGAATGGAATAAGATGTGAGGGAGCGCGATGAAACGTAGTTGTACTCAAAGGGTCTACTCGTCGAACTAGCGGTAGAGACGTAAACGGTGGTTCGGACGCTGGCCCCTGTGTTAGTCGTGCTCATGATTGCCGAGGAGGTAGTCCTAGGGGCAGATGTTACGTTGTAGGTTGAATCACTAATGCTCGTCTCGTTGGGCGTTGGGAACTGGGTGACGCTCGGATTAGATATGAGAGCTTGGTTTTGTTCGCCATTCGGAGTTGGGGCAGCTACAACCGGTTCATTGACAGGTGTTGAAAATGTGTTCCAGGTTTGAGCTACTATCTGTGGCGGAGGTGGTGGTGGCACTGGTGAAGCTGGAGGGGCTGGAGGAGAAGTCGACCTTGGACGTTGAGTAGGATAGGGAAAGTCTTCGCGAGGAATTGGGTTTAATATGGGTCCATTATTGATATTATTGTTCCAGGTTCCATCTCCAAAAGGTTCTTGTGCACGTGCGACTCTCGGCCTGTCGATTCATTGTCAGTGCTTCGACAGCAGTGAGTTAAGATTGAAATCTGGATGCGTACTCCAATTCCACTCCTTTTATTTCTCCGATTGTGGCAAATTGCATCCTACAGTGTTTCGCCCGGCTAAATTTATGACGGAATCCAGCCTAACGCGAGATGAAGAAAAGACAAGGGTATAATTAACGGGGTATCCACTAAGATATAAAAGAAAAGAAGAGAGCCTTGCGCGCCGTCGTAGGCGAAAAGAAAGGGCTACCGGCGATGAAGGTCGAAAGCAAGGTGCAAGGACGTCTCTTGCCACCAGCCACCATAACCCTCGCAAGCGAAAGCCTCAAGTTATTATGATTTTTTTTTTACTCATTTTCAGTGCGATTATAAGTCCATTGATACTACAAGGGCCCAGAGTCGGGCAAGAATGACCTTCATAGGGACACCGCCGATGAAAATTCCGACGATGAAGAGGGCGGGTGATCAGAACCGAAATGGGGACATGACCCAGTCCATTTGGACGTATTGATATTGCACTACATAGAAACCATCATGTCTCATGACCCGGTTTCCGCCACTTGGTCGGACAAACCAGAGCAATGTCGAACGGATGCAAACCGTAGAAGGAACCTGAGTAACGACAGCTAGCGACTTCTATTCTATCAATGGAGATTCTACGACAGACAGACACTAACGAATTCCCGCCGTCTTCGCATCTTGTATAGCGAATCTCGTTCTCACTCGCGCTCTAGATTCCCCCGCAGCTGTTTTCTCACTTCGCACGTCAAGAAATGCGGGGATACTACTACACAATCTATCCACTTTTTCTCCCTCGAAGTTGACCCGTGTGAAATTCATCTTAGGCCATAGCGAGCACCTAGAGAGGGAAGAAGAAATTTCGTGTGAATACACTGTATTGCAACGACGATCGAGCCAAAACCAAGAAGAGATCGGGGATCAAACAGGAAAGGAGAAGGGTCATCAAAAAGGGGGAGAAAGGGTAATAGCGTTGGTAGGGGTGGGCGGCACATCCAGTATATCAGGCGCGTGCGCAAGGTAATGTGAGGAAAACAGGAGATCAATTTACTCCTGTGGGCATGGATATGTGCAAAAGGAAAAAGTTTATGCAATGTGTTGAGCCGTTCTCATATCCTTTTCTCCTACACAACTGTCTTCTTCCCTTTCCGAGACCCCACGAGCGAACGAATGCTACTCGTCAACGAACCGGACCGCGAATGAGCTCCTTTGGTCTTTTTTCCAAGAGCAGCAGCAGTAGCCGTCACAGGAGAAGACGAGAGAACCGGCGAAGGTGCATCAGACGTCGTTGGTGTTTCGGGAGAGGAAGAAGCGTTGGAGGTAGAGGAGAAAGCAGAGTTGCCAGAGGGGGAAGGAGTTGTACTGCTCACCGAAACGCCGTTCGTTGCCGTCTTCGTCACCCCATTTCCATTTGGAATAGTAACGCCATTCTTGAGGTGCTTCCTCTCCAGGCCCTTTTGCATCTCAATCTCCTTTTCCAATCTCTCGATATCAGTTACATGTCGGTGCACCAGTAAAGTCTCTCCAGCTTGGTTGGAAAGAGGGGAGAGGGGACGACGACAAACACCGCCGTAACCATACCGTTTTTCCATCATCCACTTCGTACCCGCAATACCGGTGACGGCGACAGTTCTATCTGCTCTGGCAACGATGCCCTGGAGTACTTGGGCTTGGCGAAGGAGTTCGGCTGCGTTGGAGGGATGCCCAGAAGATGTTGGTAATGTCGCGTTAGAAGCGGCCCAAAGCGCGGCGATAGTATAAGGGAAGAGATTGGCGAGACCAGTGATTGCACCATGAGCGTTGGCGTACAAGGATGGCAAGAGGAAGTCAATGAACCCGCCAAGAACCAGGAATCTATACACAACAGGCAGCAAAAAATGAGAAGTTAGTGGGACTATGCAGTAGTTGAAGGAACAAAATGGCCACGTACGGAGCATCCTTGTTCTTTCGTGGGTACTCTTGAGCGAATGAAGGGACAGACACGGTCGCCGCAATCCTCGTCAGTTTGCCTACGTTTCCGCAGGTGAGTTTGACACCGCAAACGTTGGGTAGTTCCATTGCCATTTCTTCAATCAGGTCTGAATCCATGTCAATTCCACCAGAGGCACCAGGGTCTATTGGAACCGATTAGTTCATCACGTCCTCATTGTTCAATAGTCTTTTACTCACAGTTATAGATCATGACAGGGATGGGACTGGCTTCGGAGACTTCTTTGAAAAAGGTCTTGAGAGCGGCTCGATCTGAGGCGAGTGCACCAGTGAAATAGCCGGAGGGAATGACAATGGAGTAGTCTGCGCCCGCTTGTGCGGCTTCCTTGGATAGCTTGATGGTCTCTCGTGTCGATCCGGCACCAGTGCCTGCGATGATGGGGATGGAGTGCAGTCCAGCACTATCGAGTGCTTCACGCGCAGATGTGATGACAAGTATACGTTCTTCCGGGGACAAGTGGTGGGCTTCGCCCATGGAGCCGCAAAGGAGGATGCCGATATTTGCGTGCGCAATGTGGATGACATGCTTTTTCAATGTTGGGATGTCTACGAAATGTCAAATTTCGACGCAAACATTTTGGTGTAGGTGGTGAGTTTAGAGAGTTTTGGCGTGACAGGCGAGATGAAGCCGGGGATTTCATGGTTGTTCATTGCCATTCGTAATTCATGGAGCCAAAGGGTCGTGTGGAGAGAAGAAAGGTGAGTACAATGTGATAACGAGAGAAGAATTCAAAGTGAAACTAACCCAAGTCTTGCGAGTTTGGTAGGAAAAAGGTGGGGATGGGAGCCCAGACTCCTGGTCGAAGCGGACGAGTGGGCGTGGTGTTGGTCCCGTTGATGGCAGGCATGATGTGGGAGGCAATAGCGTTCCGATCTAACTACAAGGGAATATTTCTCTCGTATGCTCGAGTGCGACTTTCTCTTCTATCCGGCAGCGCAGACGACCTCTCACTATCTTCTCTCCAGAATTATATACCCCTTTGAGAATCGATGAAGCTTCGACTGACGACGACGACGACGCCCGTGGGTGCTTGTCACCAGAATAAATCTGATAGAGTTGCCGGCTAGTGATGTTGGGGCTTTACCTCAGAAGTGGAGGGGTCCAAGCCGCAATTGCGTTGGTGGGGATGCGGGGGGGAAGAGAAGAAGATTGATGGGGGGAATGGCAAAGTGGCAATCGTGCCTCTGGCCCGACCAAGCGGGTCTTTATATTCCAACTACCCACTCAGCTTTCCACTGACCAGCACAGAAAAAGGGGCGGGCGGATTGGGCCGAAGGCAAATTGAAACACCACGAGAGAGCGAAAAGAATGAACAGAAAATAAAAAAAAGGATAAAAAAGGACGGATTGGATCACAGCTCGGAGCTCTGAATACGGAATATCGTTTAGAGGAACGGCCCACCACTCTACCGCTCAGGGCGGCCCCCATCCGGACCGGCGGGGCGGTACGCATTGTGGACCAAACCACTTACGAGATCACATGGAAAATTCACTCCAAATTCTCCGATAAATCCACAAGAGAAAAAAACAGGACAATTTGGACGACATCCTCTCGATAACCTCTTAAAAAACAGGAACGTGATTTCTTCTTGGGCGGATACTAAACCAGCGCCGTTGCTTATCGCACCTAACTCCAACATCGAGCCGAAGAACGGGGAATCTACGCAGAAATGAGATCGCGACTTCTCGTCTTCATGAATCCCCGAGCACCTACCCACCCTCCATTGTGTCAATCGTTCGCTGGAATCGAAGGAAGACGGAAGAAGCCAACAACCCCCACGTATTTCCCTTTCATCCCAACAAGCGTCCAATATCACGCGCTGATGAAGTTTTGAAACGAGAAAGAGAGAAAAAAAAGAACTGGAATTTTGGTCCGTCTAGGCGTCAACATCTCCACGCGAGCTCTGACTTCTTTCCGTTTTTCTTCTGTCCGATAATAGCGCCTAAGCGACGACGACAAAGAGATTGCGGGGCGAGTGCCAGGCGGGCCGGTCACGGCCACGGCCAACTGTCGGTTTAGCCAGACATGCGTGCGTGGGGTTACTTTTCGCTTGAGCTATCAGCGGCAACAGGATCGGAATCAATAACCAGCCAGTCTGGATTCGACGCCAAGGCTCATACGGCCAATCTCAATAATTTCCAATTCCTGTTGGAGTATATTGTCTAGGCACTTTCTGTTGACCACTGATCGGTTCTTCGTCCCATTTCCTAGTCCCAGGCCGCATCGCGATATCACCATATCACCTCCGGGCAATAACCCCAATGCAAATTCCTATAGTCTTCTTACAGGGCGCATCGAATTCAACGGAGATTCTCTTTCCGGTCTGTCCTCCCCGGCCCCTGACCATCGTCCCCTTCCATCACAGTGGGAGCACGTCTCATAATGCGATCGGTCCTAATAGACATGGCCTGGCTTGTTCACGTCGATTATAGATACATGCCCGTGGGTATTTCAGTCCAGCCTACCTTAAACCCGCCGGACCACTCAATCACCCTCCTCACGAACTCTCGTCTCCTCCCTCGCTCTTCCACGTATTTCCGAGTAAATTACGCACCTTATGCCCCCTTCTCGTCCTTCTCTTCTTATATCTGCCTTGATTAACGCTGTTCTCATTCTCTCGTGGACGACCTAGCACACCCCAAGCAACGTATGCTCATTTCTCTTGTCAGTACCTCATTTGACGCTGTCATCCACGCTCACTATGGCTATCTACAGCTCTTCTTAATGTGTGATGACTAGTTCCTCTCCTATTTCCTATAACGGGAATCCGCCACTCGATCACCTTCCTGAAGGGGCAGCCTCTCCTTCGAAGAGGAGACCCCTTTTCTTGCACCATCTTCTATCGCATTACTCGTAATCCGTGCATCCACTTAGAGGTGTGTGATATACTGGACGAATCCGTTAGCTTGCCTGACCCCATCAATCCAGGCATAATGAAATCATTAGGGTATCATTCCCCACCGATCATCCTGCTCGATATTCCTCTTTTCTTTCTCAAATGCATTCTTCCTGTCCACTCACAGAAAGGCTTATTGTACGACAGAAAGTCGTGCCTTACTGGTCTTTATCCCCACCCCCACCTCCGTGGAAAGGATTTAAGGAGGAACTGTTCGCCCTTCCGTCACGATCTATTCAAAGACCCTCAACGTGATGCGCGCTGTATTACCTGCGGTCTACGTCTGATTGGGCTCATTTCCTTCGACTGGTGTATCGACGACGATGAGAGGTGGCCACAACCGTGGATGAAGGTTTCAGACAAGACCTTTGACTTAGGATTGTAATGGGTTGTATGAATTAGTTCAGACACTTTCCTCTCCTCTACTTTTCGTCCAGAAATGGTACTTGTCAGCATGCCCTGGCGACGATGGCTCCAGCTAATTTCCTTTCCACAAACACCTCCCCCTCCTTAGTACGACGTATCAACCCAACCGGATCTTGAAACTTTCAGAACAATCGCGAAGCCAATAAATTTCGTCCTATTCAAATTATGCAACGTTTTAGTTCTAGACGGGGGAACAGGAGTGAACGATAAAAGGAGACAAAGGAACAAGAAAAGGTGCGTCGTGTAAGAAGATTCCCTCCCATCGCATATTATGTTTGATCGTGACCATAAATATGACTCCTTTTGGTCACCAATAATTCCTGGAAATGGAACCAGGCTTACCTGCAGTCATATTTAATGTTCGTATGCAAAGGGATCGTATGCAAAGGGGAACATAAAAGGATGCCGAACCCTCGAAAATCTCGGCCTCTCGTTCTTCGACTTCTGAGCGGCTATGAACCTTTCCCTCTGGGAGTTCCTCCAAACCAACCCATATTCATCTCCATTGCTACCTACATCACCATCACCTTCTGGTGGGTTGTCACGCCTATCGTGGCTCTGCTGCATCCCCAATGCATCCTCAATCCGAGACCGAGATTTTTCATCCAACACGCTCGCATCTTCCATCCATCTGGTCCTGTCTGTAGACTCTTCCAGATCATGAAATACGTCCACCACTATCCTTTTTAACCCCGTTCCCTTCTTATTTCTTCCTCTCCTTCGGGACCTCTTCTCCACCCAGTCAGCCAACTCCCACGCAGGGGAAGTAAACTGCATGAGATATACTTGCTCTAACTCTGGACACATGCTTCTCCCAACCACGTTACGTAACACACGCATTGCAGTCTGACCATCAAACCTCCCCAACAAGTTTGCCATCGAAGGGAAAGCTCCCAATGTTCCGAAAACACCAGAGCCATTCGCGACAAATTTTGGCCAAGGGCGAATATGAAGACGCCGGAGGCAAGAACAACGCGCGAGCAGTTCGCGATAGAATTCGTCTCCAAAATCGCATTGGCCAGTTATGTCCACCAGCTCGATCTGCTCATACCTCACGCCGGCCACTTCGAGGTTCTGCAGGAACTGGCGCAGTTGCTCCGATATCACACTTGAGTACAGATACGATGGCCCTGGACCAAATGGAACGCATAAACGGGGTCCATTTCAAATTGGTGGGAGAAAAGCGCAAGAGCACCAGGTCAGTCACGGGATTGCAAATAATAGTTAGAACGCAATGTTACAGTGGACCTGCAGTTGACTCACTACGCCTATAGGAAATCGACCACCCAGGACCAGTATTTCTCTTCTCGCTGCCAGTGCCCTGCCACCATCGTGGAGAGTAGCGAGGATGATCCCAACTAGTCTCTCCTGGCCTTCCGATGACTGTAAAGCATCCTGAATCAGTAAAGGAGAGCTGTAATTGTGTAGTTCTCTCGAAAACCGAGGAGAGCGCATTGAAAGGTCGATTAGACCTCCGTCCGGCTCGATCGCCCGTACCCCAGGTAAAAGATATCAGTTCCGTGGTACAAATGACGAGCGTCTGCAGTGAAGGGCACGAAAGTCTCGACAAGAAACGAGCACACTCCGCCGAACTGGATTCTTCTAGGTGAAGATACCAGAGTTTATTCAGCACAACCATTAAGCGTGAACCGGTTCGAGATTTCCCGGGTTTACCGCCATTATCGTCGCCGATACCAACCTCTCTATCCTCCTGGCCAACTGGACCGAGTGGAGGGCTTTGATCA
>WSTS01000132.1:0-28853 GCA_019627755.1 Serendipita sp. 411 | reverse complement strand
CCTGCTTTCCCTCTGGTCGAGTCATGGCAGCCTCTTTGCCAATAGGAGCCAAAGCAAGACCAAAGAGCGAGCGCGGATGGCCAAGTTTTGCGGTAGGCTGGTCCCTTTCCATTGCGCGACCATCTATCTCGAGAACAGAAGTCGCACGGACCGGTCCTCTGGCGGATGCTACCCAGGTTTCCTCTTGTCGCTTCCTTATCTCCCTGGATGAAAGATCTGGTGAGGTGGGAGGACTAGATAGTTGAAGTTGTCTAGGACGTGACCGAGTCTCCACGAAATCTGCATTGGACCTCTGTTCCTCGCGTCTCAAGAATGGCGTGTGGATTGATCCCGTCTCAACATGCGGCTGCGGCTCCTCCTCCACTTCAGAATAATGAGCGCCATCAAGTTCCTCCGTTGTCTCGGCAGCATTACTGGAAGCATCGTCCTCCTCGGTACCGGCTGGCTTCCCTCGATATGGTGGGATGAGAGGAACAGCATATTTCCCGCTTATGCTACTGGCACTACTTCTCCTTCTCCTCTTCCTCCTGAACGCCTCCTCTTCCTCCTCCGACTCCAACTCGCTGCCATCTCTCGATTTCCTCCCTCCACCACCTCTTCTCACTTTATGCCTCGGGTAAGAGGACGGATCCCGAGTACGTGAGGCTAGCAATAGATCGAACCGTTTTAAAAGTGGGTGAGGTTGTAGGCTGGAAGAGTCTAATCGTTCGGCTCGTTGAGTGAAAGAAAAGGCCGAGGTTGGGAATGAAGGTGGTCTTGGTCGAGTCATGCTAGTGACTTCCTCTAATCTCATAGCAGAGTGGGTAGCGTCGATAGGGCCTCTCAATGGCGGTCGCTCCGTAGGTTTGGGAACATCAACAGTCGAAAGAGCGCTTGATACTGAGTTTCTGACCGAGATCCAGTCTCCAGTCTCGTCTTTTCTGATACTCCACCCAGGATTGGCCCCAGAGGGTAGAACCTGACGTCGCGATCGAACTGGGTCTGGCGATGGCGATGGCGATGGAGACGAAGGTGGATGCGGGCTCTCAAGACGTATACTCTGGATTCCTGATATGACACCTTCATCATCTCTTCGCCCCTCTGGCTCCACTATTTTATCCATTTGTGCATTTATGGAACGTGGAACAGCGGACGCGAGGAGGGGCGAGGTAGACAAGGGATGAACGGCCTCGTCGTAGGAGATAGGGGGAAGGCGTGCTGATAGCTTTGGAGGAGGCGGACGTGTGGATGGATCGGAGGGAACTAATTGGATGTACGGACATTGCGCGCCATGGAGACACTCATTGCCCCTACGAGCAAAGCATGCGATATCTAATGAAAGATTAAAATTATTGAATCGTGCTAGAGGGAATGGAACGGGAGAGAGATACGTACGCATCGGCGGTCTGAGGTCAATTTCCTGTCCATTTTCTTTTGAGTTGGGAGATTTGGGTGGTGGGAGCGAATTGACTCTTCCTTCTCCCCTCCAGATTGCGGATGGAACTCCTCTTAGGCTACTCCTTCCCCTCTGCTCGTCGATCGAGTCAGAGTCGTGATCTACGATGACTACCGTATCAAGGATATGTCGCCTTGTCTCCATCTCCGAACCTTCATCGACCCTCTCCTCGTCGTCAGGTTTCTCTGTCTCTAGGCTGGAATCCCCCTGCATTAATATCGGATCCTCGTCCTCCACCTCTCTGGTATGCGCTACTTTTCGAATAGGAATATCAAGATGAAGAGTATTTCTCCTCCTGACATTTAATTTGCCGCTCCTTTTTGACGTTTGACTTTGAAGGTGATATTCATCGTCGTCCTCCATATCATCCAAAGCATCTTCCTGAGATCCCAACACGAGACTGGGTTCACTTTGGCTTAGCTGCCATACCGCACGCGAGCGAGGAGACAGCGCGCTAGAGGGATAAGGATGTTTGAGGATGGTGCCAGCTACGCTTTGGGAGGGCGAAAACTGTGGAGAAGGGAAAGAATCCGAGTCTATCTCTTCCGAATGACGACTGTTCAATGACGCGGCAGAGTCATATAGGGTATTGGAGGGGTGCGCGGAAGTATTGTAAAACGAGTCCCAGGCTGGTAGCCCTGGGCCTTGAGTATTGAGATGACCATTCGATATATATGTTCTACTGTAAAGTTGCGATGTACTCGCCTCTGATGCCATTCGAAACGCTATGTTGTTCTTGAAAAATGAAACCGACTCGAGGCGATGGCACCGCGGGAGGTCAATTTGTTGGTGTTGAAAGGGTTCGTATCAAGTCGTAAGAATGAATGAAGGAGGTTAGGACCGCAGGTGAGCCAGCTGGAAGGGAAACCAAAAAGACGTGTCAGCCTTTGAAACCATTGGCCGACTCCTCTTGTCGTAGCAGGCACGGAATCTATAGAGAAACAGAGATACATACGATATATTATGAGCTAGATCGTTATAGAGCGTGTGATATACCAGCGTTACTGCTCCAGACTTGGTACAAGTCACTGTTGATCGTGGTAGCTGTCGATTTGTAGAGAGCTGGAGCGGGATGCTGTAAGGAGGACAAACGATGTTGGAAGAAGACAAGATATCAGCGAGATGCACGACGAGACAGAACAAGAAATGCGAGGGGAAAGTGGAGAGCGTCAAGAACGAACCAGACTAAGGAATCTCACTCGCGGGCTGATGGAGATTGCTATGTAGGAGGACGATGAACCTCTGCCTTGGGTACAAGGCAATAGGAATTATATGTAAAATGGTTCTGAGCAATGTTTGGGTCAGCGACTCCACGTCGAGCGATAGTCGTCTATGAGACGTAGTGGTCTAGGAGTGAACCAGCAAGAAAGTCCACGTAATAGACGATAAGCAGGTCACTCCTTTGCCCTTTTACGTGTCTCTAGAGCTCAAGTCAAGCTCAGTGACTCACCTCGTACGCTGCCGACTCTCAGAACTGGTTTGAAGGGCCTTTGAGACCTGGGCTTGGCTGAGTGGCCTGTGCAGACTGTCTGTCCTCACGATTGTCCCAGACAACGTCCAGAGCACCTTCTCGTTGGCCGTCGTCAGGAGTCAACGGTCTGTTTGATACAACAATTCTTCGCTCTTTTTTTTTTTCTGCTGAGCGCGTCGTGCGCCGAACGGGGATCACCACTTTGCACCCCCTGCCAGGGCGGGATTTCCGTTTATGGACGACGCAGCCGCCACTGGAATCAAGCTACTGTTCGTCGTTGGAAAAGAATTTCTGGTAAATTTGTTGTTGGAAAGTACTGGTGGTCTAAAGACTGTTAGAGGCTAACCGCCCGCCTATTGCCCACGGCTGACGAGTGGGAGATTGGAATCAGAAGTCAGAGGGACAGAGTCTATTGCACACTTTGAGATCACAATTCGACCTTGCTCTCAGGAGGGATTATACGTCCAAACGGGTCTTTATTATCGGTCGAACGAGTACGAGGGCTGTATATATGTGACTACAACGGGAGGGTTATCGATCGTAGACGTGTACGGTGTACCTATTAGACTTTTCGACAGCAAAGAAGCAACATTCTGATTGGACCTTGTAATCCTCATGGCATTTGGCAGCCACCTACGGGTGTAATGGATCCTGTAGGGTTCGCTAAAAGCGCCCTTTGGTTAACAGAGGAGCAAAGAGAGTATAGAGAGCAAAGAGAGCAGGCCACCACGAGGGGGCTAAACGACGATCAGGATGTAGAAATCCTGAAAACGAATGTTCCAACGGTGTAATCTTTATGAAATTAGTGGATTAGTAGCTCCAGTCGAACAAAGTGAACCGTTTTGAGGCTCGCCTCTTACGTCCAGAGGATCGACAATACAGGCAACCAGACGTATATTAGCACGAGTAGAGATAGACATACATTCGGATACACGTTACGCATCATCCCCAGCTCCTGTAGGCTCTATCGAAAGAGGTGTGCTTCTCTGGCTCGTTGTGGCCTCAGGTCCTAATTGTTGAGGGTATTATCAAGGGTAGTTCCTGATCCAAAATTCCGTCTAGAGGTCGCTAAACCGTGTTTGCCGACGAAGGGGCTCTATGGCCCGTCATGCGAAAAAAAGGCCAGTCGAACGATTCCAAGCCATCATCATAACCCCCACAAAAACTTGGACCTCTCCTCGCCCAAGACCTTCCCCTCAAAACGGACAAAAACTTCATTCTCTTTAGATTATTATAGAGCCTAGTCCATCTCAACATGGGTAAACTACAACAGCTTCAACTGCTGTTCACTCATCCAACCGAATTCGTCGCCCTCGCCCAGTACTGGCTCTATCATGAGCCCAAACGGGACATCACCAGCCCACAAGAGTTCAAAACTAGCGGCTACGATAGAGAGTCCATGAAAAGATGTTGGTTCTTCCTCGAAAAGACCAGTCGGTCCTTCGCCGCCGTCATCAAGGAACTCGATGGCGACTTGGCCAGAGTAGTACGTTCTTTTCTCATTTGTTCTTCCTACCTTCTCGTTTTTTTTCTCTCATTTTCTCTTGCTATGTTGGGCCGCGGTGTGAGCTGGCCCGAATGTTTCCATTTCTCCGTATTCGTCCCGACCCCGTACCTTTTCTTGCCTGCTGCTGACCCCTCATGCCTTCGCCCCACAGATATGCCTCTTCTACCTCGTTTTACGTGGCTTGGACACAATAGAAGACGATATGACCCTCTCGGACGAAATCAAGCAACCCATCTTGCGAACTTTCCACCAAAAGCTCAGTCTTGAGGGATGGACATTCGACGGCTGTGGGCCATACGAAAAGGACAGACAATTGTTGGTCGAATTTGACAATGTGATCACAGAGATGGGCCACCTCGACCCCCTGTAAGTCCAACCGACTTGACGTCTCCATGATCGTCAACGCCAGGCTAACCGTGCACTCCCTTTTAGTTGTCGCGAAGTTATCACCGATATTACCCACAAGATGGAAACTGGTATGGCCGACTTTGCCCATCGAGCAGCTACCTCGAAGACCATCCCTTACCTATCTACCATTACCGAATACGACCTCTACTGCCACTATGTCGCCGGCCTCGTCGGAGAGGGTCTCTCCCGTCTGTTCGCTGCGACCGAGAAGGAACGCCCCTGGATCGCTGACCAACTCGTCCTATCGAACTCGATGGGACTGTTGTTGCAAAAGACAAATATTCTGAGAGACTTTAGAGAGGATGTCGATGAGCGGAGATATTTCTGGCCACAGGAGATCTGGGGTTCATATGGATTCAAGAGACCAGAGGACCTCTGTCTTGCCGTCGAGAAACAGACGGTTGATGAGCAAAAGGCCATGTGGGCGCTCAGTCATATGACGCTCAACGCCCTCAGTCACTGCGTCGATGCTCTCGATTACCTCGTCCTTTTGAAGAACCAGAGCGTCTTCAACTTCTGCGCCATCCCCGCCGTTATGGCTATTGCCACTCTCGAGGTTTGCTTCATGAACCGCGACATTTTCCTGAAAAATGTCAAAATCAGGAAGGGAGAAGCTGTCAAAGTGAGTTTCGGCTTTGAGAACGTTCATATAGCCCTTTACTGACCCTTGTGGGTTATAGCTCATCATGCAATCTACGAATCCAATGACCGTTGCATATCGCTTCCGTGACTATGCTCGCGCCATTCATCGCAAGGCGTCTCCAAGCGATCCCAACTTCCTCGCCTTGGCCGTCATGTGTGGCAAGATCGAAGCCTGGGTCGAGCATCATTACCCGACCTTTGTCACCTTCACAAAGGAATCGAAGACGATCGAGTACAACACTGAAGACCCGCGCTCACTCATCATCAAACGCGACCACGAATTAGAAAAGGAGAAAGTGCGAAGGGAACGTGGAGGCAATCTCCAAAAGGGAGAACTCGAACGATTGGTTCCCGACCGGCACGTAGATCAATCTATCCCATGGCAACTCTACGTCTTCGTCCTGGGCGCGTTTGCCTTCTTGCTCGTCTTCACGGGTATGGTCGTTTTGGTCTCTCTATGGTATTTCTATGGAGACGACTGGACATGGAAGGACCTAGGAACGCAGAGTATAGGGTTAGGGATTCAACGGGATGGAAATGTGGTTCGACAATGAGCAGTGAGAAAAAATTGTTCCAATCTCACGTTCCTTGTGATGGAAAGGTAACTCGCATACACAAAGTCCTATTTATCCTCTCTGCTTTCGTAACGTACACGATAGAGCCATCTGGACTGCGGAAACTTCGATACCTCCCCACACGATTACTCTGAGGTTCCCCTTCCAAACTTCGTATTTCTTCGTTTTATTTCGGTGCTATGTACTCATAGATATGATCGTAATGTTGACAATGCATTGTCTACAATCATTCGAGGTATCAATTAGATGTTTACGCCTTGACCAATTTGGAAACTTGAGCGGGGGAACGTCACGACAGTGTGTAAGCGCCTAAACGAGCCTTAGATTCTGCCTCGGCTTGCTTACTGAGCTCAACGATGGCGTCGACGTCTATGGACCATCTGTCGCTGCCTACGCCGTCTCTGGAATCATCATCGCCATTCTTTTCTCAACCTCCGACGCCTGGAACCTCCCGCTCACTTCAAGATTTCGCCAGCCTCCAAGAAAGTCGAAAGAAACGACGCGCATACAAGCCAGATTCGGACCTCCGTCCTGATATCGACGAATGTAAACTCGCACTCCAGTTGTTTTTGGAGTCGCGAATGATGGAGTCGGAACAGCTGCTTCGAGAGTCCGACCCAAAGATGGAACGACTGTATATTGCTACGGGATATGGACTGATTCAGTGCGTGAAAGCGTTGATGTCCTACGAAGACAAGGTATGTCGGTCTCTTTCATCGGCAACTATCGTCTGGGATGGACTGTTTCGCTGATGGAGGTTTCACCGCCTTTTGTAGGATATTGCAGCAGCGATAGAACTCGCGAGATCTAGCTCGAACCTGGCTTTAAAGCATCGCAAGAGCGTCTCTTTCGCTTCTAAGCTTACTGGACTAGTCGTCGGTTCCTCCCCTGTGGCAACTTTCAAGGCAATGACACCCGTTCAACGACATGCAGAGCTCGTTTACGCAGAATGTCTCGCTCAGAAGGCAATTTTAGGTATTATATACTCTGGAGTGAGTCCTTCACATTGGTCCGACCCATAGGTCGTCTCCGTCTCCCTTAGACTATTTGTCTTCGCTGCAGTAAGACTTAGTGTCTAAGCATTTTCCTAGGACTGGCTTCAATTCATCAGAGAGGCCATTAGCATGAGAACTTGTGTCGGTCTCTTTCGAAGTATGAACACCTTTATCGAAGGAATTGACGCCGAGGCTGTCGAACGTGGAGAAGGACCAGAGGACTTGGCCTTGGCAGACAAAGACTTCCGCTCAGGCGTCTACTTGGGAATGGGTGTTATGCATCTCACTCTCAGCTTACTGCCCGGACGAGTGATACCCATTCTTGAATTGTTTGGCTATAAGGGCGAGAGGACGACCGCGTTGGATCTGTTGGCTAAGTCGGGAGGGTGGAAGAAGGGCGCCGCTGCACCTGGGATATCACAGGAGGAAGAGGGTCTTCGACGTAGTCTATGTGCGTAACTCCTTGCCACGAATGCTGATTCCTTTCCATGCTGACTCTTGGGTTTATAGGTGACATGGTCCTCCTCATGTTTCACCTTGTCCTCCCTGGGTTCACGTACGAGGCTATCGATATCGATTTTGCACAGGAGATCCTTGCTTGGAACGCGAAGCGGTACCCGTCTGGGGTCTTCTTCCTTTTCGGTCAAGGTCGTTTAGCACTTTTCCGGGCGAATCCATCTCTTGCGATTCAATATTATACCAGTGGTATGGAAGTTGTCCAAGAGCAGTTCAAATCACTTCAAGGCGTTTCGGTTTGGGAGCTAGCCTGCGCCCACTTAGCCATGTGGGATGTGCCGAGCAGTGTAGAGAACTGGAGAAGGCTCAAGGCCGAAGCTGGGTGGAGCAAGGCAGTATATACGTACGGTTTGGCTGCTTGCCTCTATGAAGTGGGAGGAGAGAGCGAACGAGAAGAGGCTGCGCAAATGATGGAAGGCGTGACTAGTCTCATGAAGAGAATAGCCGGGAAAAGTATCCCGATGGAGGTGAGCATGATGGACGAAGACGGGTCTCGGGTCTCGTTCTCACCTTTTTTTTTCGTTCCAGAAATTCTGCTCAAGGAAGTCACGCAAATTTCAGTCTCAAGGAAAGAGATTACTGCTACCTGCTCTAGAATTTGCTTATGTGCTCATGGTTCTCGCTCGCACGCCCCGCTCGATCATCGTAGAAAAAATGCTCCCCATCGTCAACAATGCTCTCGGTGTCCTACAACTACATGAAGAACATCCGGAGACATATTACTCTGAAGGGTCGAAGGAAGATGATGCCAAGTCTCAAATTACGATCAACGGAAAAGCGAAGGACGCGGTGCTCTCAAACGGTTATTGGGATGACTATTGCCTGGCCCATTTCCTTCGGGGAATCTGCCTTCGATATGTGATGTATCCAGTAAGCTTGACATTCCTGGGAGTGCCTATCTCACAAAGTTTGTCTAGGATCCTTACAGCTCTGAGACGGGGGAGAGTCCCTTGCCCGAAGCTTCCAAACTTGCTAAAGAGTCTTTCGAATTTGTCTTGACCAATGGGCCAAAGATTGTCTACGATCACCACATTGTGTATTGGACCCGTAAGTACAACTGAATTCCTTTGGACATTCCTATAACTGAAACTTTCGCAGACTATGAACTTGGGCGGTTGGAGGCGAGAATTGGGAATAAGGAGGAGGCCAAACGACACATAGAGCTAGTACTCTCTGGGAAAGTACTAGAAGTTAACTGGCATGGTCGAAAGGGTGAGTCCAATGTCATATTTAGCGTTACCCCTTCTCATCTCTTGCGTTCGGTAGGCAAATACAGTCTAGAAAATGCACTTCATCTCCGGTCTAATGCCGCTATGGAGGCTCTCGAATCGGATCGTCTCCTCTAATGAACCTGACATCTCACCATTATTGGTTCTTTTAATTCTGTTGTGTTCGGGACGAGTGTGTGGACGCTGCTGTTATACACGTCGTTTAGAATATGTATGCACTTATAATGTGTTGTTTCTTTCCATGATTCGATGCGTCTATTGAAGCAGAGGCCCCATCACCCGCCTTGTTTGTTTGTGTTTGCCAGCTTCACCCTGGCCTCGACCTCTTCCTTCTATGAGCATCCTAATGATCGTCCCCCGGATAAAGGAAGTCAGATGAAACTAACATCATCGACGACCCAGCGAACTAGTCAGCTTATAGTCAACTATATACGTTGGAGTCTCGAGTTGATATGCGCAAAGTATTCAGTGAGCCTTTATCGTCATTTGTGTTGTGACTGCTGAACAGAAAATGAAACCTGGGCGAAACTTTATGGGCAGCGTTCGCCAGTTTAGATCTGCTACAGCCTGTGACGGAGTGAGCATGAGGAAGCGAGGTATGTTTCTCGTTGATAAATCTATCTCATATGCATTAAACGTGCTCTCAGAATACTTTATTCATCCGGGGCCTAAGCTTTGACAAGAGGACTTCTATATCTATCCGAGGTTCGTCAGACTATCAGCCTTTCATTTAGTCGTTATCTTCAACCTTCTGACGCCACTTCATTCATAGGATTGAAAGAGAGGAACGGCCGTGTATTCTTACCAACCTTGGTTCCAAATTTCCATGCGAAATAAGCCGAAATCGTCCATTATCGCAATTGGGACCGAACTGCCACAGGGACGATCGAGTCCAGCTGGAATGAGTCACGATGTTTACGAACAACGTTTGTTCGTAACAATTCCGAGGACCTTTGGCCGAAATTCGCCCAGCGAGATTCTCATTGAAGGCACCTTGACTCGCTAGAGGGCGTATGAAAGTGCGTGGCGATCCTATGCGCGCAGCAACCTAGATCAGCCTCTTGAAGGTACCCCATTCCAAAAGTGATGAAAAAATTGGAGCGTCTTTGCACAAATTCTTGAATTGGTGAGTGACTTTGTTTTGGGCCTCCCAGAATGTGGGATTTGCTTTGAGACCCGTCGCCGTTCCCCACTGTAAATAAGCGCGTAGTTTGTGAATTTTAACGTGTATTTTTTGCGCCCTTGTCTTTAGAAGTCCGTATTCCGCCTGAAAACGCGTTGGTTGCGGCCGCAAACGCATCCTCGTTGTTGACCATCCTCGAACCCTTCGCTGAATCGTGACTATGGCATCTTCTTCCGTTGCAAATGAATCAAATACTCCAAAATGGGGTCGAGGTGTGTTTTTTTATGGAGAATTTGGGTATCATTAAGTGACGAATCCTGTCTCCACAGTCGTCCTCTCCGGAGGCACGGACTGGTAAGATTTTTCCTCCATTTCTACACTTTTTGGAATGTTTATCTTTGATTTTAGGCCCAAACTTGGCAGAAAGTCGGATAGGGTCAGCCCGGGCGAGCAGTAAGTAGGCTGTGGTGTTCCAAGTTGAACTCGATGGCTCACAAGACTTCGCCTTCATTGTCGCCCCCGACAACCGTTATATTGGTATTTACAGCCCAGATTTGACTTATCCACACCTACTCCGTTCCCTCAGGACGGTGAAAGTTGTCTCTATCCACACGTCCTCCCACTCAGACCATGCGGTTGCGATTGATATACACGGTTTTGCCCATCTCTGGGGCCGAGCTAGCAATTCTGCACTTGGGCTGCCGACGACAGCCGCCATTTGGGAGGATGGCCCCCTCAAGATTCGGCCAATCGACTTGGGGGCTGAACAAGGAGTAAAATTCGTTCACGCCGCTACTGGACGGTCCCATACTCTTCTGGTCTCCAGTGATGGGAATGTCTGGACTGCAGGCTCCAATTCCAGTGGACAGGTATGTCTACATCCCTCTCGAATGAATGTAAAAGTCTCCAACACATTTGTTACTAGTGTGGACACGATCCCTGTCCCGAAGTTTCCCCATTCAAACTCGTAGAAGGTGACTGGCTCAAGACCAACGATAGTGTAATACAGGCCTCTGCAGGAAATACCTTCAGTCTGGTCCTCACCGCTTCAGGAAAAGGTGCGGAATGCAGTTTTGATATAATTTCCTCTCTCTAAAAACTCGTAGTGTACGCGTTTGGGAGTGGAGAAAAGGGCCAGCTGGGGAATGGACGCACAGGGGAACACATTATCACGAGTGGTCGAGCCGTGTTCGATACAGAGAATATCCCACGTAAGTATTCCTCTATTTAGCTATAAAGGGTGTAATTTCTCATAAATTGGTTAGTCCTTGTCAAAGGTCTCACAGACCGCAAGATTGTTCAAATCGCATCTGGACTACAGCACAGTTTGGTGCTTGATAGTGAAGGGTGAGGGATGCTCTGTATTTTTAGAATGACGTCTTACTTCTATCAAGCTATGTTCTTGTATTTGGCTGCGCAGGTTACTGTCGCCTTGGCCTTGGTAAGTACCCGCCTCGGGAAGATTGTTCGGTCTACAACGACTAACACTTTCGCGTCTCAGGTGACCAAAAGGATGTTCTTATCCCAAAGTTGGTGCCTGCATTTTCAGGCGAGCGTGAGGCGCAACGCGCAGCTGCTGTATTTGGGGGCCCGACCGCATCCGCCGTGATCGATAGAGGTGGAATGTTCTGGCTTGCTGGAAAGGTACACTTATTCCTTGGAGCATTATCATTAACTGATTCTATCGTACCCAGTGGAAAATATCAGGTGATGGTAAGTCAGATTTGAGCCTGTCAATGTTATCATTCTCTAAACCGCCTCTTCAGGCTCTGCCGGTCAACCCTGGACGACATTCCGATATGTACACGATATCTCGTAAGTCTACTTTGACATTTCCTTCGACTGGTTCTAACCCTTCTTAGGGCAATGGAGTGCAGCAATGCTGGTCTAGGTGGCGTAACCCTATGGGCGGTTGGTATGAACGACGGAAAGCCCATGACTGTTGCATGGTACGTCAACTTTGTTTTCCGCCGTTGATTTATCTCAACTCGTTTCCTAGGGGCCAAAATGCCGTTAATGGAGAGTTAGGCCAAGGAGACGATAAACCAAAGAGCGCTACCAAACCGACACCTATCGAGACCCTCGCCGAGTTGGACATTTTTCGGTGAGTGTAAAGTCTCCCGCCATCTATCTTTGATTCTCATTTGGCCTGGTTTACCTTAGTGTTGCCCCTGGAGCGCATACAGTATACTTCCTTGCTGCACCGAACGATGGCCTCAGCGACCTCCCAGCTCATCCAGAGGTTCAAACTCCTCCTGCTCACTGTCTCGTATGCAATGCAGAGAAGGGGGCAGACGATTCCCCCCTTGAGTGCGAAAAGGCAAGTAGATCCCATCTCTGTACGTTGCACAACTTATTGATTTCAAACAGTGTGAGGGTCTCTATCATCTGAGCTGCCTGAACCCACCATTGTCGGAGATTCCTCTCGGTGAATGGTTCTGCGATAGATGTCTCTCTCATGCTTCGCCCGACTACCTACCTGCTCCTAGTGTATTCCAGGAAGCTCACGGTGCGGGCGGAGAACCAGCCAAAAGAGGTCGAGGTCGTCCGCGGAAGTATGCGGATCACACGAGCCATATGATGTACATGAGCGAAGGTGCGGGAACGCCGATGAACTCCGGCGGACCAATGGAGCTGGGTACTCCAATTGCTGGAGAGAAGAGAGATAGAAGCCCCGATTACGACGACGACGATGCAGGAAGTGACTATGATGGTATGTATATCACTCGTCCAATCCGAATGGCGATGGCTAACGAAGCTTTTTTCCCTCAGTCCGTGCGGCAACAACTAGTAAGAGGAGACGCGGTGACTGAAAGTGAGACTGTGAATCCCCTTCCCCAAAAGTATCGTTTCCCTGGAATTGGCACAATAACTTGGAGGCAGATATGCAAGATTTATGTACTTCACTCTGTCTCTCTCTGAAATGAACTCAGTTTATCACTCATTGTCTTTTTTCTTGATCCAGAATGGGAAAGCGGTGGAACAAACAAAAGGCCGAAGATGGACCCTCCGCTCCAACCACCACTACGCATCCGGATCGACTCATCACGACCAATCTCCAGCAAACGTAGTGCGCATACTATTTCGACCTTTCTGAGCGAGTATCAATCGCGAGAAGGGGATGCGACCGTTGTAGTGCAGATGCAAAGGCTCGTTAAAGCCCTAGAGGAAGAAAAGGAATCCAAAGAATGGTATTTACTTCAGTTCATGGCTCTTTTTGCCCCATCAGAGACGATATTTCATCATTTAGACGCATCGGTACCACCTGTTAGCGAGTATTCCTCGCGCAGTTGCGGAACCAAACGGATCTTCAATCTTTCCTACAAACTGTGGACGAGTTACAAAGCAATCGACTGCCACTTCAAAGAGAATATATAGATCATTCTAGTCGAATTGCATGAGATGTATGCATGATCGTATCTAATAACAACAGAGATAGCGCATCAAATACCACCCTTACCCAGAATCTCTTCATTGAACTCTCGTCCTATTAACATTCTCCTCACTTCTTGGGTGCCAGCTCCAACCGCATACAACCGCGCGTCACGAAGATATCGTCCAGTGGGATAATCTAAATCGCAATGAGAATTATAGAGCTCTAAGAATGGAAGAGAAGATAGATACCATTGATATAGCCATTGCCTCCTAGGCATTGCATGGCCTCAAGTGCGATTTCGATCGCCTTTTCAGTCGAGTACAAAATGGCACCAGCGCAATCCTGGTGTTTTGTAGGTGTTTATGCTCAGAACAAGCTATCAACGACTCGTCTCAACGTACCCTTCGACTGATCTCGCCTCGGTCACAAGCTCTTGCAACGGCATACACATAACTTCTGGCCGAGTTTAGTTTGACATACATGTCGGCAATTTTACCCTGTACACAGAGTTTTGAGCAAGAAAGTATATGGGAAGGGGATGATTTTACCTGCATGAGTTGGAAAGAGGCGACCGGTTTCCCGAATTGTGTCCTCTCGTGCGTATACATAAGGGCCGTAGAGAAAGCAGCTTGCGCGATCCTGGTGTAAACACACAAATAAGGTCAAAGATGTAACTTGGTGATCGCTGACGTACCCTAGAGGACCACCGCTCAACACAAGTCGTTCAAGGTCGAGTCCAGACATGAGCACGGCTGCTCCTTTATCAACAGCTCCCAAGACATTCTCTACCGAAATATAAGCTCAAACAAAACGTTAGAGACGTAAGCTCACCTTCAGGTACTTCACATCCTTCAAAGATGAGCTCCGCTGTATCGCTTCCCCTCATCCCAACCTTGTCTAGTTTCACCCCAGTTCGGAATCCTTTCATTCCCTTCTCAATAATAAACGCCGTGATCCCCTTAGACTTCTTTTCTGGAGACGTTTTGGCGTAGACCACAAGAGTATCCGCAACTGGACCGTTGGTGATCCTAATTAAGCATTCTTCGTAAATCATGTAGGAAATATTAGTGATTACCCGTACCAAAACTTGTTTCCATCAAGGATCCATCTGTCCCCATTCTTTGTTGCTTTGAGCTTCATCGAGACAACGTCTGATCCTGCCGTGTGTTCAGACATTGCGAGAGCCCCAATCTAAGCAGTAGATTCAGCTGGAAAGTGAGACTGAATGGATATGGGGCGCACTTTGTCTCCTGAAATTAACGGTGGGAGATACTTCTTTTTTTGCTCCTTGGTACCATGCCTGTGTATCTGATTAACACAGAGGTTGGAATGAGCTCCATATGAAAGAGCTACAGATGCGGAAGCGCGAGAGAGTTCTTCAAAGGTGTTGTCAGTAAGATGTGAGCCAGAGCTCGTTACACAAAGCTCACCTTCCATAGCGATGACGTGCATGAAATAGCCCATCTCAAGTCCTCCGTATTCACTAGAGCAGGTTATGCCGAGGAGGCCCATCTCACCAAACTTTTTCCACATTTCCATTGGGAACTGGTTTGTCTTGTCAATATCGTCTGCGAGAGGTAACAAGCTTCGCTGGGCAAAGGTCTCGATGGACGAACGAAACTGTACGGGGCAGGCTCAGACACTGAAGCAGTCAACATAATGATACAGACGCACTTCCAGTTGCTCCTCGGTCAACCCAGCGACAGGCAGATTATAGAATCCTCCGAATGCATCGTTACGTCTTGCGGGAGTTGAGCAAAATCCTCTGTGAAATTGGCTGGTCCTGTAAATACTCCGTAGGTTGTTTGTTGACCTAGTCGCAGCATATCGTTTGAAAAGTACGTTGGATTGAAGAGGGATTCTCGGGAGGTGCATGATCGTGGTCGGGGACGGGTACAAGAACCGTCCGTCCAAGCTCCGCCCGTTCGTTCATCTTGACGGTGCTCACGTGGTTCAGTAGATGTAGCCGTGGACATGCGCTTTCGGTAACAATAAAACAGAAAATTTCTTGTACACTAAGAACAAATGATAGAAACAATCAAGTCGAACACGAAATCGAGACCGCGCCAACAATAAAAACTATCCTTCAAGGAGAATTGAGTCGCTAATATACTACAGGCAGAGATAGTGTATACTCTCCGCGTCAACAAATCGAAGACTCCATATTATCCACTAACAGGGACAGGAAATCATTGGCCCCAGCTTAGATATCCTCAGTCCCCATGAAGCTCATAAGATCACCGAGGTGCCGCTCGTCTTCTGGATGTAACACAAGGCTACCAGGTGATCCAGGAGCAATCGAATAGTCAGCCGTTGTGGTTGTAGGCGATGTCTCCATTGCGAGAGATGCCCGTTTTCGATTGCGAGGGGTTTGAAGGTTTCCTTGCCTCGTGTAGTCGCCTAGTGTGTTCGGAGCGAGGGATGATGTGGGGAACTGTGTAGGAGCGGCAAGTCGTGTCGACTTTTTACCCAAAACCAAAGTGGGTGAGGGAGGTGGCGAGCCATCGTTAGCCGAATACAGCGAGGTTGCGTCTAAGCCGTCCCCATAGGTGTTTTCTTGAAGTAACATTGTCATGGATTGGTTCATGCGTGGGACGCCCAATGAAGACGCATCACTGGAGATCCGGTGATGCCCGTAGCGCCGTTCATTGAAGGGTGACCCCGCTATTGAGAGTTTCCCCGCTCCATTCTCAGGAGACGGAGGCTGATGTCTTACAATGATGGATGAGGCTCTAGTTGGAGTTGACGCTGCTGGTGCTGGGTGGAAATCAAAGGATGGTCGTCCTTCTTGCACATCTGGAGTTCGCGAGCTTCCCTGGACCAAAGGTCGATTGAGTTCACGATTACTCGAGAGATCGTCCCTCCGTGGTGAGCGGCCCTAGATGGAAGTGTTAAGAGGAATAGAGAAGTCAGCGTATAGACTCACAGTACCCACGCCTACTGCGCTTTTGAGAATATTGATCTCCTTTTCCATCCAGCGCATTTGGGCAAGTGCTTCACCTAGCTTAGACTCCAGCTCGTCTACGTATGAACCCATTTCTCCTAGTTCCTGCCGAAGCTCTTCTTTTTCCGCCTTTTCTCGCTTCGCCTCTTTCTTCGCCTCGCTCAAAGCGGTCAAGATTGCTTCCTTTTCCAGCTCATGTCGCTCCTTTTGTGCTTGGAGAGCAGCTTGGTGAGCTTCTGCCTGCCCTTCTTGAGTCGATCTCTGACCTCTGATGTCCATGTTAGGATTGACAGAGCTACTAGATGAAGATAAGGTGGTTCGAGCGGGCGTTGCCGAGGCAGGGGATGAAGCGACTGAGAGCTCTGGTCGTGCACCGCTGCCAATGATCGGTCGATTGATGTCCTGATGGCGACCCAGAAGTGAACGGGCGTAGCTTTCGCTCTCAGCACGATCTCTTCGTATGTCTGATCCTCGGTGTACGTTTTGAATGGTCAATAATCGGCTTGGTCCTGGACCTAGCATTCCAGGTAGGGGAACGGGAGAAGAAGCGAGGGAGCGCACTCCACTGGTGTTCCCATATTCTCTTTCGATGCCATCCCTCCTATATCCTAGCACACTGGCACTTCTCCAGGCAGATGTTCGGGTCAGGAGGTCATTTTCTGTTCTATCAAGAACGCCAGCAGCAGCGAAGGCCCGAGCAGTCCTAGGACCTAGATGTAGCTCAAGGCTCGGTCGCATTTGGGTAGTACTGTGATGATCCAACGAAGGTCGACCAGACAATCGCGAGGATCGAGGTTCATCAAGGCTCATTCCTCGCGGCGATTCACCTCCGACGGTGATAACTCGTCGGAGCCTCTCAGGTTGGGAGTATTCGTCTAAACCAATACGAGAGGATGGACGCCTTCCGTGCCCAAGGTGTGCGTGATCATTGGGTTGAGAACGGTTCGGAGGATCTGGAGGTGAGTTTTTGGAGCCGGCCAGCCGCCCTGAGAACAATTTCCGAAATGAGGCCTTCCCTGAAGTGACATCTCCTTCACTACGATATGTCTCGACGTCGAATTGAGGAAGTGGGAGACGGTCTTTGCGTAACTTGTTTGATGGGGACTTAGATGGTGAAGACTTCACTGGAGAGTCCAGTATTGTGCTCAGCACCCTATTCGAACGTCTTACAGGGGAGTGTCCTGAAACCATGCTGTCCCGCTCATCACGCTTGCTTGAGGCGGTTGTTGATGTAGTTCCTGATACGGAGGAGATATGAGAGATGTGGGTAGGACCATTATTACGCGGTGGTGAGGAAGTAGCTACGGGCTCAAATGACATATCTTCGACTGAGTAGCTAACTTCGCTCTCCACTGGAGTGCGTGTCGAGCCTTGGTCTTGAATCCGCTTGTGTAGAAGTATTTCTTCTACCGACTGGTCGCTGCGCATCGTACCAAAACCATCTGAAGCAACTGTAGCGATGGTCATATCGGGTGCCATCGAGATACTGGCTAAACCCAAGGTAGATTCTTGGTATTCCCGTTCCTCGTGATTGGAAATAGGGCCAGATGATTTGGACGAATGAACGATAGGAGCAGGTGTAGAAATGGACTGAGAATCAAGCATGATCTGTGGAGCTACGGCTGGTTTGTTGTCATCCACATCTGATACACTTCTCAGTAATCTCAGAAAGATGGGATTGGAGACTCACCGCTTGTTAAAAGAGCATTTGGAGGAGGTGCTGTCATGTGGTTTGGACTCAGCATCGCGACGAGTTCTGGATCTAAGGCGGAAAGGTCAAGACTCCCGTCACGATCCCCTCGTGAAACAGGTGCTATTGGCGTTAGTCCATCATCTGGTAGCGGCTGAGAACTTGAAGGGAATGGATAGGACGCAGTGTCGTTCGGGGAAGTGGGGGTTACGAGGGTGGTGGATGGAACCGTTGCCGAAGATGTGGACTGAGATTCTTTCCGGACAACATTGATTGACCCAGGTGCTTCAGGCTCTCGTCCGATTTGCGAAGAAACTGCAGGAGTGGAGAAAAGCGACGAGATGCTACTCTTTGATTGCGATGAGCCTTTTCCTGAGGGACGTTTCTCCTGTTCCTCTATCAGTTCCTTCATTCTTGCTACAGCGCCCTTCAAGTCCTCGAGATTCCACCTTCCCCACTCATCTACAGGCCGTTCATGTAACGGGGTAGCTGGGTCGCTTTCGAGCCTCAAAACACTCGAAGGAGTGTGGGGGTCTCGTCTTTGCATAGAAATCGAGCTGTCCATGCGAGACAGGCTCATGGTGCTCTGTTGCTCCATGACTCGTCTCAATTGCTTGGTCAGCTCTCCTAATAGACCCTTTTCGATTGTGGAGGTATCGTTCCTAGCTGCATTTGTCCCGTCGTTAGTATTTTCGGGCGGTTGGTAGTTCTCGAGACCAGGTGGTCTGGGGGTAGGTGAAGCGGGTAGGGTTGTATTCAAGATAGGTGGGGCCCGTGTCTGAGCTGCATGCTGCTCCTGCAAAGTGGGTGCGTATGTATCTATATGCGACATTGCCGGAACGTCCATGTCTCCACTATGGCCGGGTTGTGCTCGAGCCGACAGTTGTCGACCGAGTTCATTTGGAGAGGTTTGAGGCGGAAACGAGTGGGCGAAACTTCCATCGTGTAGAATAGCACTACCTGCAATCTCATGTGTCCTTTCGGAACCATGCCCGATGGTACTTTCATATTCGCCTTCGAATGTACCATCGCCGAGCAACGCTCGGATGTGGCTTTCATCGTCTCCTGAGTCATCACACTCAGTGGTATCATTGTCTTCGATTGGACTGAGGATGATGCCGTCGCTACCTACTCTCAGTCCTCCAAAGCCATAGCCACTCTCCGTGCGCACGCTCCTCTCATCAAGCTCAACGTGAGGATCAAGGCCAGGCGGTCGCATCAAGCCTGTAATGCCTATCACCCCCACCGACACGCCAGGGACAGGGCTCGTCCTGCCGTGGCCAACATAGGCCGGACTGATCCTCCCGTGGTGGTAAGTGGGCACTGGGTCCACTTCCATAGGCATGACCACGCGTTCACGGCTTCCGTTCGCATACGGGGCTTGAATCGCCTCACGGCCGTCCCCAGGTTGACCGAAAATTTGACCCAGTCTGGGTTGACTAGTAGACGAGTCCATGGAATGACGCATGTTGCGGCCTACGAATCCAAAGCGAGTTGCACTGGCCGGTAAATGGGTCGCCAAGGCTGGGGAGGATGCTTGTAAAGTCGAATACACTTTATATGCTGGTATGCCGGGTTGTATTGTGTCGACAGACGCCCTAGGAAGGGTCGAGGATGAGAGAGTCGGGGTTGTAGCACTTCTCTGGAGGTTCATGGTCCCCATAGGAGAGGTTGATAAATCGATACTATTGTTTGCAGATAGCCCATCGTTTGACGCAATGGGCTCTTCTTTTCGCTCTCTAGACTGTGATCGTGTCTTTTCTTTTGGATTGGTGGGGGTCGAGGTAGATCGGGAGAAAGAAAATGCGTTCCGAAACCCACGGATAGACGGCAACGAGCTGCGAATGGACGACTTCCGTGGACGAGGTGGCGGGCCTGAATCCACAGCGGACAAGGGGTTATTCACCTCGGGTGGTTGATATGACCGACCAACCGTTTGAGTGAGGTCGATAGCGGATAATGATTGACCAGAGAGCGTATCGGAAGCGGATAAGGAGAGGTCACCCGCTTGCAGAAGGCGACTGCTACTAGCATTCGACGGACCAGAGGCTATGCTAGGAGATATACTGAGGTTTGGATTTGATAAACTCGCTCCATGTGCGCTCGATACGCTTAGGCTCCCATTTCTGCTGAGGCTGGCCCCGTGCATGGAGGGACTCCATGAAGCGATACTAACAGACGAGTCCAGTCCAGCACGTGTTCCATCGTTGGCATTCATGAGACCAGACGCCTCGAGGAGACTGTCAAAATGGCTTGAAGACGAGGGATTCCCACCGTCCATCCCCATTGCCATAGCGCGTCCTTGCTCTCGTGCTCTGAGGAGAGCCTCGCGCTGTTGTAAAGGAATCAACAATCCTTCTGGAGGAATTAGACCTCCAGGTGTCGCCAAAGGAGTCTCGTAAGGAGAGTTGGGGAAGGATGAGGTGGGGGTGACACTAGACAGGCTAGTGGTGTTCGAAATTGGCATGTATGGGGCCCCTGGTACCCAGCGGGACCCATGGGGAGCACCGAGTGGGAGTGACAAGTGTTTCGAAGCCGAGTTGGTCACTCCTTGGGCCGAGGGTGGTTGAAAAAAAGAGCCAGTCGAAACAGATGCCGATCTACTGAGTTGAGTAAGCGCCATGGGCGATGAGGAAGCATCTAACGAATGCCCAGTAGACGATATTGACCGTCGACCAGTACCTCCAAAGCTGATCCGCCTTCCGCTCGACGTTGAAGGCGTAGCTATAGAAATAATAAGTATCATCGCACAAAAAACATATCAGAGTGCTTACTTGGGTTTGTCGCCGGTGCAATGGCCTTGGCGCGTTCGGGAGATTTGACGAGTTTGTTTCCTTTCGGCTTCGGAATCCTGGTAGGATTAGGAGAAGATGGAGGAGAACTGGGAGAGGACACGCTTAATGAGGCCATTTTGTGTCTTCTAAGGCTGGATTCCTACGGTCCTACGAGGAGCGGGAACATGAAAGACGTTGGAAAAACAGACAGTCATTAGCAAAGGAGTAGAATATAAAAAAACTGAACAGTAGGAGCATACCTTCGACGATGCGGCAGACTAATAGACGTTCTATCCACAGCCCAAATTGGTCGAATCACTTTCGCGGAGCTAGGGTAACCCCCCAGCAGTCGAAAGAAAACGCGCGCGGAGTTGGAATTAGACAAAACAAGTTTCAAAGGCGAAGGTGATGGAAATTTCTGTTGATTTTTGCAAGCGTTCCACGCCTGGTCAGAATCCAAATCGGTGAGTGAGTTCGAGATAAAAGGACCGCAAGAAGAAAGAGGAGGCAAGATCGGATTAGCATACAGCATAGGACATATATGGTGCTCTTTGGTGCGATGTTCAAGCTCACCTGGCCAACACGCCTTGTGCTTCACCTTGCCAAATCTCAACCGCGTTACCGATAAGAATCAGTTAACTCTACGAATCAAACCCTATAAAGATTAACATAAACATGTTAGCAACAGATTGCGAACGTGAACAACTTCAACCACGGTCTCACCGAGTACAAGGTGTTAAACGCGTGAATGGACCCGGTCGGTTTGTAGGGCTATACAGGAGTGGAACACTTCCTTGAAGTACAGTATATTTGGTGCCTCCCTTTATATTTCAGCCAGGCCGTGTTGTGGGAGGATTCACGGTATCCTGGTATGGTCCAACCACTAGTGCCATGTTTGTGGGCCGCCTCTTGCGATTCCATTAGTAGATGCTCGGCCAGTGATCCCTCATTTGAATCGCTATATAGTAATTTTCTCTGAATTAACACGACCGAAGGGATGCGTCAACTCAGAGAGGATGTCCAATTTGGGCTATTAGACTTTTGGGCACTTTACCGCCGATCGAGCTCATCATCCAAGGGAAGAAAGACAGTATATATGCATCAACTTTACACTTTATTTCAATGATAAACGGAGCTTATGCAAGGACAAAGACGATATGGAAGCAGCTACGCAGTAAATAACGAGTGCGATCGAATGAGATGGAGAGCTAAACAACCAGCCCTACGTGGGCCTACTTCTTGAGGACTCCGATGGTGGCTTCGGGAGCGTAGCGAGGGATAACCTTGGGATCATGTAACATGTTGAACTCTTCGGTGGCGTCGCGACCGGCATAGAGCAGGATGGCTTTCTCGCCTCCTGGATGATCAGGAAGGAACTAGATAACCAGTATCGCATTAGTCTCGGAAGGAAACATAGTGGACTCGATGACGAACCTTTGAAACGTCGAGCACTTTGCCATCAACGATCACCCAACAATCATCCTTGGTGTTGTGCTTTGCCACTTCTTCAGCAGTGTACTCACCACCCGAGGCGCCACCAGAGCTTTCCTGCTTTTCTGTGGCCTTTGCTTGGGTGGCGGGGGTGTCTTTGGCCTCGGGATTGTGGGAAGATGCGCTACCAGCTTCGCTCTTAGTTTCTGCTTTCTTCGAGCCGGACGAGGAGCCCGATGAACTAGGTTGGGGAGGAGCGGGAGTTGACGACTTTGGGCCATCACCCTTCCACGAGAACTCGACATTCACCTTGGAGCCTTGAGGGTCCACGACGATTTTCGTCTCCAAGAGATGATTCGCGACTGCACCGAGACGCGAGGTAGCTCTGTCCGACGTGGATTGCGTGTTTTGAAGGAGATAGGCTGCGGCCGAATCACCGGCAACACGACCGAATACGACGCATCCGCTGTGCAAGACGGAGTGAGCAACGAAACTAAGAAGTTAGTTGAGATGAATACGTACAGCAAACTCGAACCACCCAATCGATTGGCACCGTGTACACCACCGCCGACTTCACCAGCCGCGAAAAGTCCAGGAATAGGGGTGCCTTTGGTATCGATCACCTTTGCTTCGGGATCAATCTCGAGGCCACCCATTGTATAATGGAGGACGGGGGTCATGAGTGCCACGTGGAAGAAGTCGTTCATCCTCCATTCGCCACCATGGAAGAACTAGCGTCAAGAACGTAAGCCCTGACGCCGATATCTCAACTTGATAGTGACATACCTTCTTTCCGAATGGATCGTTCTTGCTCTTGGCACCTTCATTGTACTTCTTGAAAGTCGCCTCGAGAACCTGAGGGTCAAGACCCATCTCTTTCGCGACCGCAGCTCCGGATTCGAAGCTATGAGGTAGGTGAGAAAGATAGGTCTGTGGTGAAGAAGTTGCTTACCGCTTCATCAGGCCTCGCCCGACATAGTGCTTGCAGTGCCACTCGATTTCCTTGCTTGCTTCACCGTTCAGAAGCAAACGAACGGGGTACTTCTTTGCACCAGCCTCTGTCTTTGAGAGATCCCAGATCTTTCCAGTCACGTAGTCACGTGTTCCTAGTTCGTCGGCAAACCTTTGTCCCTCTGCATCCAGCAACATTCCTCCGACGCCACGAAGGGCTTCGGCAGCAAGGAACTTGACTTTCGCCTAAAACCACAAGATTAACGAGGTTGGTATGATAAAATGACGACTAAAGACATACCTCTGGATCCTTTGGATCTACAAGACCGGTTGGGTGCACTTGCACCTTCTCCATGTCGATGGCAGCAGCGCCAATATCGATAGCCATTTTGTGACCATCACCTGTCGAGTGCTCTCCGTTTGTGGTCGGGAGCTCCCAAAGTTCGGGGCGATACTTCTTCAACAGACTAGAAGAAGTGAAATCGGCGGCATAACCGCCAGTAGCGAGAATGACAGGGCCGTACTCCTTTCTTGTCTCCCCCTCGTATTCAAACTCGACACCGACGACAACATCGCCTTCCTTCAGGACCTTTGTAACTGTCGCCTTTTTGAGGACTTGTACGCGGTCTGGGATTTCGATTGCGAGATCCTCTAGACGCTCGAGTTGGGCGTAGGTGATCACCATCCCGGGGAATTGGGCACCACCGCGATGTGTTCGCTGTTGTGAGTGACCTCCGAGTCGAGATACTTTGGAAAGATCGAGAGAGAATTTGGACTGAAGCCAGTGAACTGCTGAAGCAGAGTTTCCGGTGAGGACATGAATAAGGTCGTCTCGCGCGAGGTGCTTGGCGGACTTTTTCGTATCATCAAAGAAGATTTGGGCAGAGTCTTGGATTCCTAGAGCATGTTGGGAGTTTGTACCGGCACCGTTGATGCCACTGACGAGGGAAGATTATGAGCATAAGGCCCCACGAGTGAAAGCAACAAGCCGGATGACGCACCTAGTAGCCTTTGTAGAGTTACCGCCCATGAATCTACAACGAATAGCAAAGGAATGAGTAAGAGGTGATTTTGGTTTGGCGCTTCGGCGCTGTACTCACCCTTGTTTATCGAGCAGGAGGACTGAGGCACCGCGTTCGAGCAAGGTATGGGCTGCAGAGAGACCTGCAAGACCACCTCCAACGACGATGACTCTGTTTGAACTCATTTCGGGAACTGTTTAGTCTCGAAGGGCGGGTAGTAAATGCGAAAGACGACGGCTAGCTACGAGATGTTTTCGGTAGGCCAAACGCCAACTTGTGCTCGTCGGGATGGGGAAAGGTGTAGACGAAAGTTAGAACAAGGAGGAGTCCAAGTTTTAAAGACGCGATGTACGGCTCGGCCCCGGTCCTTTCATATGCCGGGTAGACGAGCGTTTGTATCTTCCAGCCGCCAAATCACGGGGCTGATATTTTGTTCGTCATGTGATTCGTCCTAGCGCGGCTTACGCTGTAGATTTCATGCGGGGCTTTCCAAAATCAGCGGGGTTAGGGGCCTCCAGAATGCGTGTCGTTTTAGAGTCGTAGTTGGTACGGTTGATGTCGTAGCCAACAAGGATCAATACGCGGCCAATCGCCTTGAACTCGGCTAGTATTCCACAGCCAGGAGTACAGCTTTGGAGTTGTCGTTTGAGTTTGCTGTGGGGTCTAATGGTTGGTCTCCGCACAAGCCACACTGACAAGGGCAAATACATATATGCAAGCAAGGGAGCAAGATGCTGTAATATATAGACTCAATTTTCACTTATAAGGATGACCAGGTCTATATAGTTCAAGTTCCAACCGTTGCTTATAAATTTTGAGCTCTACGAATCAGGCTGGCCAAGTCGCTTGGTGAGGAGCTCACAGATTTGGACACCACTATCACCGACGACGACACGAGGGAAGATAAACAATGGAGGGTTTAGACGTATTTATACACAAAATATAGCCTCTTGGACTGATATTCTGTCGAAATTACAACAATCTACGATTTGAGGATAAAGTCTCGTCCAGAGGTGAACCTCGCTTGAGCCGCTCGGGCATCAGCGCTCCTCGGCTCTCATCATACGAAGCTATCAGCCCTATTGGAGACGTAGAGCGACACTGCTCGACGGTATTGGTGCTACTTCCGTCCGCGATGATGGAGCCGCTCTTGACGTCTGGTTGGATATCGATGGGGACGTTTCCGATTGATGTGACGAGAAAAACGGTTTATATTATCACCAAACTGCTGGAAGTCGGTAAGCCTGCATAGACTAGCTCTGCACGCCTTCCAGAGATTGTAGCTAATTGCCATTCCCTCATTCTGGGCTACCAGTAACGATAGCTATGCATAGTCGTGACGATATTTGACCTTTATCTACCCCTATGCTTCTTGTGTCCACTTCTCGCTATCTCAGCTGCCAATCCAAGGATCCCATCGCGTTCAAATTCGCAACATTTTCGTGTTTCCGCGTTGACGGTTGATCTTTCACGACGTGGATCGTCGTTGTTTCCTTTCCATTATACTCATGGCTGATAACTCACCATTGAAAACTCATTTTATCTCGGTTGAAAGGTCGTTAACTTCCGTCGCAACTCGCTGATCCCCTTCTCATTCGATGCAGCTCATCTACTTGCTATAAGAACATGGGCTGCAAACGGACTGTATATACTGACCGCTAGGCATGACCAACGCCTTCAGCAGCGTCCTATCAGGTACCCGAGGTAAGCTCCATGCCTCTGGCAAAGTGGGATCGTCCACCGCAGTACAGTGCGTCATATATCATCACTTGATAGAAGAAGAACTTGTTGTGAGCGATCATTTCACTCCTATTGGTAAGTAGGGCTCGGATTGATACAACCCACGCGGTTTATTCTAAAAAAAAAAGAGGACAATTTATTAGACGACTAGATTCTGAATCCTGATTTATAGAGTCCTTTTGCCAGGAGGTCTTGTCCTTCACGTTAAATCATGATCGTGACACTTGTCAGAACTGAAAAGAGGAGCGCGAGTGCTGTTGGGAGTACAGATCTGTGACTCCCTCGGGATGGAGTAAAGGGTCCTCCTTGGCTTCCATCGCCACCCGTAGAGCTACCTGAACCTGAGCCCGAAGAAGAGGGAGAGGGGGAACCTCCACCGATGGATGAGGCGACCTGGACGGCAGCTGCACTCGTGTCGGGCGTGTAGCATCCGTCGGCGACGTACGGTTGACCAATGGCCACCACACATCCACCGTAGCCGAAGTCGTTGTTGCTACTTGTTGATGAACACCAGGACTGATAGGTGCCGTCGGTGAGTTGCCCAGAGACGCAGAGATAAACTGAGCGAATCACGGTCCAGGACCAATCGCCCACAAACTTCAACGTCTGCTTGTCGTAATACCCAATACTCCTTGCGGAGGCAATGTGAACGGCCATGACGTTTTGGTAACTCGAGGACGAACAGATCGAGTCGTCCCTCGGTCGTGTGGACTGGTTTGGGTTATAACAGTATTTCGAGTCTCTTGGGATGACACATTCGTTACGGGACGTGCATGTCAACGTATCGAAAGACGCTCGCGAATGGGAGACGAGCAAAAGAAAGAAGAAGAAGAGGTAGCTGAGAGGACTGATGGTCAGCATGCATATCGCAGGTAGGTAAGGTTAGCCGTCGTCTGTGAGGGTCTCACCTTTGCCTCATCAACATCAACATCAACAGCTACTGTGACGGCTTTTCCGGGGGACCAGCTAACTCTACCATACGATTGCTCGTACCACCTTTTTATATGCGATATACGGCTCGTTTGCCAGTAAAGCCAAGCCACCGGCTGTCATTACAACCTAGCTGTAACTGGCCTACATGCCAGCAACTAGAGGCTGTTTAGGCGAAGGCCATTCTACAAACACAGCTCAATAACAAGTCGCGTCGTCCACGATGCGCGCCCACCTTCGCTTCAGAAACAGCCTCGAACAAGGGGCAGCGCGGCGGGCTCTAAGAAGCTACAAGATCCTTTACGGATTCCTACAGATAGCCCAAAAGGCAAGCTCTTCATCCTCTGACCACGGTTTCTGTCTGATGATATTGGTCTACTGTGCCGCGCCCGGGAACGGCTCTTACCCAAAGAATCGTAGTTACCTCAGATAGTGTGCTGTGCTCGTACATGGTGGTACAGAACATACCATCGACCCCAAGATCCTCCTTCCGTAAGCCCGCGGAAGTCGAGGTTTGCTTGGCCCTACCGATCACCCTACATAAAGGTTAGTTTGCTGTATACCCGTCGCTCGATCTACTCAATGGACAGTAATCAGATTGTGACACCGATGCATTATAGTTCGTACTCGGTTCTCTGCGTCCTCCCTTCCGATGGAGGTCATAATTAAATCCGACAACGCAACGGCTCGGATCAAAGACCGTCACAAGTCGGATGAGTCAATACCTGGGACGATTGTAATGCATCCGTGGGAGGGACGGATAGCTAATTGTTCCCGTTGCCCCCGATCTCTTTCATATGTCGGGTATGAACTATAACAACAAGATCTGTTATCAGTCGTCGGTAATATGGAGGTAAGGAAATCCGATGGCGATGTTGTCCTGATCGAACCATCTAGGCTTTCTTCACACAAACCTCGACATACAGACAAAGGCCTTTAGAACGCCAACATACGGTACAACAACAGGGATTGATTATGCAGGAAACAAACCGAGGCAAGTCGTGCGAGTCGGCAATATTCCATCCGATACCAATCCGCAAGTCGCGTTATCAAACGACTATGGCGCAACGTGGTCAACAGGCTATGCGGCTCCGGTTCCCTATTCCAATGCGGAGGAACAGTCGCGTATTATGCAAATGGCGGCACAACCCTTTGGCCTACGTCTGGCAAGGGCATCTAAATTTCCAAATACCAGGGCAGCTTTACTATTGTAGCTGCTATCCCTTCGAGCGCCGTCCTCGCTTCCGACAAGTTTTGTTCTCTCCTCGGCCTCGCAGCCATATGCCAATCTAATATCCATAGATGAATGGAATCTCACTCTATGCGGCTTCTGAGAACATATTATCCTCTACGTGTGACACGGGAACAACATGAAAGCCGACGAAGGTCAGTGGCAGCGGGCCGTCGAGTTTCATAGAGTGAGGATCCTACAACCGCTGCGTTGAGGCGGGTAGTCGGCGCATCACCTAGCGTCCGAAGGGTTGGTGTGAGGAGCTCCACAACTTTGCCGAACTCCATTGACCTTTCGCTTATTTCCAGCGACGAAGCAGCTAATTTCAGCGGGGTTAATATCTGCCAAGCCACCTTCCCCCACAGGACTACTCCCGGGCACTCCAACCAATTAGCTAGATGGGGCTTGGTCTTCTCTACTACAGACCGCGTGAATAGTAGCTGCTGTTTCTCCCAACAGGCTTGGCAACCTCATTCGACTGCTTAGAATGCACAGCTATAGACATTTAGAGCGACCCAAAATACCCCAGAATCATCCCAGGAAGAAGAAATTCCCCAACTCTGGAAAAGATGTCTCGAAGACTTGTAGCACTAGCCGCCCTCGCACCTTTACTTGCACAAGCTGCCGCGGTGGTACGTCCTTTCGAGATCATATCACTATAGCGCGCTAAAATTTGTCTATAAGCCTCTCTACGGTCAGGAATCCTACAATAATGTCTGGATATTGTACTAATGTACACCGTGGAGGTTTAACATATACTGGTACGTAGTTGTGGAGCTTTCATCCTAACATCATCTCATTTGACCTTTAGGCGAAACTCAATGTACGATTCTGCGAGATGTATCAATAGGTTACGGCTAATC
>WSTS01000131.1:0-28873 GCA_019627755.1 Serendipita sp. 411 | reverse complement strand
CCTCCCTCGTTACCTCTCTCGTTGGCAGAATGGTATGTAGGTGAATCGATGGGTGTACCATTGGGCATCCCATCGATTTGTCCGCTATCGCCGCCGGCAGAGTTCTTTACAGCGAGATCACTATTGGAAGATCCTTTGGAAAGTAAGCCTCCAAAGACGCGTTTGAATCCTTTGGAAGACTTGAAGGAGAGCGCACTACTCGACGTTCGGGAGCGAATGGAGGGTGGGCCGCCCTTTACAGTCAAACCATTCGTCGTCGGATCAGAGGGGTTTATTGGAGAATATGAAGATGGTGGTCGTGCGGTAGATTGGCGAGCTTTCTTAGTCGCCATATGTCGCTACTGTTGTCGTTCTCCCAAACGGTCAGCGGTTTCCTCGAAAACCGCGTCGAATTCTCCAGTAATAAGCGCTGTTTCCCGTATGAATATCGTGGAAATGTTCGTAATAACGTGTTGTATTCCTTTTTTATTGAAACTGTGGAACGAGGAAGGCGGGGTCAGCTTCCTGCCTGCGGGTTTGGCTATAATGGACGAAAGGACGCATGGGAAAAATAGGGATAAAAGGGATATGTACGAGATGATGAGATATTCGAGTGCAGTGCGACTCACTAATCAGTTCCTTGTCCAATAGACAGCTTCCTGCTGGGTGCCCAAACTGCGTAGCTGTAGCTGTGTTGTATGTTCACTGCCTGACCACCGAAGCTGACGAATTATGGATTCGATTTTACTCCTACGATTTCCAAGTGACACGACGAGAAAGGTTGTGGCCAAGTCCAAGTCCAAGTCCAAGTCTTAGTAAAAAAAGGTGTGGAGTATGAAAGGTGTTAAAGAGTCCGGTCCAGGCGGCTGAAGCAATCTGTGACGAAATGGGAGGGTTCGATTGATAGGCTTGGGCTACTTTTAGATCTCGATCAGCTGAGGGATTGGAGATGCTCCAATGATTCCAATAAACGCACCTTATGGTCGATCTGGGACGTCAAGTGCGGTCTTGCAGAGGCGATTGTCCTAATGTCAGTGGAGCTATCAAACAAAACGACTGTTAGCGGTAGACGCAAGAGCTCACTCGAGCTGATACATACTTATATATATATATTTGAGGGGAAGAGGGGGTATAAACCTGGCAGGCTGTCTCTGGTGCAGTGTGCTTCCTGCCTCGGCGCGGGTACCAATGACGATCAGAATTGTCAGGCGTTTTTGTCGTGTATTCGCCCAAATTCAACAGCAATAAAAAAACGACTGTTGTTGTTGAGGAGAACGAAAAGGTGAAAAAGGAGGGCCGGAAGGTTCAAGCTCCAAGGTGAATCCGAGGCGACCCAGCGGCCCAGCGGCTGAGGACGATGGGAGAAGCAGAAGAAAGCAAGTCTAGGTCTGCCTTCCTGCTTTCAGCCACTTCCCCGCTTCTACCGGATAATACACTTCTCTCAAAGATCTTATCAGGCGATTACTCTTTCACTTTCAACAAGATGGTTAGTACTTGGCCTTTGGACGTCTAGTTCTGACAAATTGCTGCTTAGCAAAGGATCTAGACATTAGGGCCCTCTAATGGCATTTCCAGCAATAAGGGTGGACATCTGTCCATCGTAATTGGCACTGGCATCGCCTGCCACTTTTATTGGCGTTGCCGATCTCCCCTCGCCTGGTCCAGTTGTGCTCCTTCTCACGACTTCTTCATATCCAGCAAATCTGAGGAGACTTTATTGAACCTATGGATCCAGTCTGAAGCACACTGGCGACACTCGGGCTTTCCTCTCGATTTCGACGTCGATCGTATGGTCCTTCAAGACTCGACTGTAAAGGACCCAGGTCTCGTTGGAATCCGTCCCCCGCGACGGATCTAAGTACAAAATTCCCGCGGCCCAACAACGCGCTTAAAGAAGTCTACCGGCGAATCCGTTTATCTCCCTGCTCGACCCATAAGACAGCCAAACCTCTGAGACAACCATACGGGAGTAGAAATGGTTAGTAGGGTGTGTGTGGTTTCGATTCATGGTCCATTAATCTCACCTTCAGTTTCATCCTGTCTCCTCATTTCTTGCTACGAGCGGAGAATCTGATGAACCACCAAGGAGGAATTGATTCTTAAATATGCCAGAATCGAAGCTACTAGGTGTCCATCTAAACCAGTCCCCACTTCTGAGTGGCTCTATACTATACTATGCAGTAACCAAGACCGTGCGAAATTTGAACCGCATAACAAGCAAGGTTGCTTTCGTCTCTCTGTGGAGCGGATTTGAAACGGTTCAAATAATCATATATATCCATGACTGCACGCTCACATCCATCTAGCAAAGTACTACCTCTTCCTCACTATGAGTTCTGAGAAAGAATCCACGTCGCTCGTTAAAGGACCGTCTGGTGTCGAGATGGCGGAGGGGCCCGGAGATACACATACACAGCTGGGATCCAACTTTGTCGATGCACGAGAGCTGCAATATCGCGTCCATATACCAGGAGGCTATGCTAACGGAAAGACAGTATGTCTCATTTCAAGTATTGCCTCTTCGTATCTCTTTTCTGACCAGATCCCATAATAGATGGAATTCACAGTCACCGAGGATGATGATCTGGAATCACTCCATTCGGGCTGCTGTGGACGCTGTTGTTCGTGTGGAAATGACAGATGCTTTACGGGCGGTCCAGTATGCGATTGTCATGCCGTGGACTGTACGTGCGTGATTATGTAGTACTTATCCTGACAGACATTCGTCGTCCCTCATTTCCTTTACTACCTCTACAACTCGGTTTTAGCCCGCAGACGGACTTTTGAAACTCAAAGTAGTAATATTGTACCTTCATTCGTATATCAGCAGCTCACCGATGATCGGATATTATACATGTAGATCCTGATCTTATACTTCATATTATGATATTGTCTCGCAAGCCTCGCATATTTGCCAGAGTTCGGCGACCACGATATAATTTGCTTTTATTTGACTATTCATCTCAACCTTGCACGCTCATTTCATGTCAATCACTCCATAGGAATTGATTCCAACTAATATCCAGTCTCCTGATAATGGCCAGAGTCGTAGTACGCGCCTATGGCGTTCAATTGACTAGGCCCTCCCTGCAACATGCAGCCTGCAGGTTGGACCCCACGAACTGATGGATAACCGCAAGACCTCAAGGCGACGAAAAAGAGCCAAACATCACAAAAATTCACGACCTCAAAGTACCCAAAACAGAAATAAAACCGACTCGAACGCGAGTGCAAACCCGCAGAACCCATGTGGTCTCTTAAAGTTGCCCAATGAGTTATTGGGCGAGATTGCGTCCTATTTCGCCTATCCTTCCGACCTGATCGCTCTTACGAGAGTATCAAAGGTTCTTTATTACATGTTGACCGCTCGGGGTGCCGATTATATGTGGAAACGGCTGAGACGTAAGATTGTACTCTCGCCCGTCCCAGATCCCCTTTTTGGATATACAGAGTCGTCTTGGGCGCGTCTTCTCTTCGGGCCAAACTCCTGCTGTGGTTGTGGTAAGGAGACGTACTCGTTTCCGTGGAGCGTCGCTTTAGGAGCACATGTTTGCAAGGTGGGAGATACGTGACCACAGGTGCCTTTGAGAAACTTACCCCTCTTTTTTAGGAATGCAGTCTCAACCATATTGAATGGAATGGGTGGGTTGTGATCCTTCTTCCTTGAAGCGGTTCGCTCTAATGACGGATGAGCAGAAGCAACTATATACCGATACGAACGCTCACAATCCCTTCCAAACTTTCGTCGCTTCTCTCAGATCCAGCTGTAACAGTGCCTTTATCGGTCCCTGATATCATCCCGTCACTGGTACCAGTGGAAACACAGGCAATCTTCGATTGGAACGTCATCAGTGGTAGGAGCTCTGCAGAAATGCGCTTCGACGACGTTAACCTTTTTTTTCTCTTAGAGGATATTACCAGTATGAAACATTGGAGAGATTTTGAGGCTTCATTACCCGATGACACTTACGAAATGGACGAGGTAACTCGCATCGCAACCCTTGTTGTGAGTCTTCTCCCGGCATAAGCATTCCTCTCCCTAATTATTATATAGGCGATGGAGAAGAGGATGCATATCATGCGCCAAAGAAATATGGTAATACGACGCTACAACGACACTTGCGAGCCCTTAACTCTCCTCAGATTGCACCTAAAGTCTTGCAATGGTGTGAACAACATAAAAACTATTTGATGGGATTCAAAATGACCATGAAGTCCGAGTAGGCGGCCGTAACTCCATATGAGATGTATATTCACTCATCTGTTTAGCACGATAAAATGGTGTCGTATGCATGGGCAGCACTACGACACGATTTGTCAAACCCAAGGGTGTCGCAACATCATGCGGCTAGTAAAGAGGGACCATCTAACAACTTCAATTATAACATGTGAGTTGACAGTGTTCCCACCAGTGCGATTTCACTTTCGATCCGCTCCCCCTTCGAAGAGGTCGATTTCTAACCCTTACCAGTACTCGATTCTGAGAAGGAGAAAATATGCTTACAAGCGGCATCGATCGAAGAACAAAGGCGACAGAATGAAGCGTTGCGTAGTTTCAACGAAATAGAGAAGCAAATCAAGTCTTTCTATACCAAGACTACCTGCCCCTCTAACCAGCTCTCACGAGACTGGATTATGCCTTGCTACAAGGTGTTCAAAACATTACCTTCAGTGAAATCGGTATTGCAAGGCCCTGGGACTGCCCCTTTCCAGATCCAAAACATCCGAACAATAGTTAATCACGACCTCAAACAGTGGTCCGAAAGAGCAGCAACGGCCGTTCGCTTTTTGCTCGGATATGGAGATCCATCCAACAAGGGTCGCACTGGAAGGCAAAGGAATCCTGAGCTCTGGGGATGTGGACAGGGAAAATTGGAACCAGAACGAAGGCCATCCAGCTTATTTGTGTGCAAAATGTGTCATAAAATGCACAAAAGATATAAAAGACTGGGTGTGATGGACTTTCAGGGAATCTGCAACCACCAATGTATCGTTCTGCACAAACGCTCGAGAGACCAACCTCGTTGGGAAATCTGTGAGCACACACACTTCCCTTTTTTCAAAAGATCCTTATCATTTACCCTTTTGGGATTCAGCAAACTTTGCCGTCGCGACCAAGGCCAAGGCTGCCGTTGAACGAATGTTGGAAATTCTCAACGTACCAAGCGACAAACCAGACTCTCGAGATGCGCTGAAGGACACGTACTTATGGAGATGTAACATTTGCACGAATGCTTTGAGCTCTATGGATTGGGTCGACATGGTATGTTCTCTGCGTGAAAATTTATGGGAGCAGGGGGCATTTATTCCGACGTATAGGTTCGTCATTGTGATAGGCATGACAGTCCAGACATCTCTCTCGTGGAACCCGTACATGATTTAGTGCCCGGACGCATTCGTCCTTCTAGTTTTCCCACTTTCGCTAAGCTTGCTTCCGGGCGGCACCCAGAAGAGAACAAGAAGAGACAGTTTGCATGTGCTCATTGCAGGAGGCTCGAGGAGGACGAAATCAGTTACAAGGATGGACCGCTGAAGGATTTCAATGGAATGAGGAGTCACCTTAAGGCAAAGTCAGTCCGTCCCATTTATAAGCTAGGAAGATGTGCTGAATTACTTCCAAGACATGCCATCAATGACGTGCGCAGTCACGATTACTACATTGTCCCTGTCCCTACATCCGAGAAGGAGCAGAAACCAGAGACAGCTGCAGTGGCCTCTGAGTCTTAAGCATACACAATCAATTTGTAGACGATGTATATAGTCTCTTTCAGCCCACTTTAAAACTGTATTATAGCTTTCCGCAGTAATCCAGTGATTCCTTGAACTGCTCGGTTACTTGGACCCTTCTTCGACTGGTCGACATGCTACTCTCTTTCGTTTTCGGGGCTTTGCTACCTCTAGCTTCACTCGCTGCTGATATTTCACTTCAATCACTTCGATTCTCGATTATCAGTGACGATGGGACACCTATACGCTCAGAGTCGTAAGCCAGCGATTCATGCCCTAGGCTAATGTGATCGCTGACCATGCGAATCCTTGCTTGCTTTGTGCATAATTTATGTATAGTATCTCTACGGAAACACTTCCTTCGCCTGCTTTGAGCGTCCGATCGAGTGACACGCTGCGCGTCACATTTACCGTTACCGACAAGGGATCAGGAAAGGGCGTTCAACCACATCAGTCGTTCATTAGAATGTACGATCCATTTACAAAAGAGGAAGGGATCCACCCAATACGCGTTTCTCCCGCTGGGAAGGGTAAATTCGACCTCGTACGTATCCTTGCTTCCAGCACGCATTCATTCCTGGGAGTTTATGGGCGAATATCTGATTGTTTTCGGACGTTTAGAGCATGTCTAAGCCTCCAAGTTGGCTACCTCCAACGACAGATGAACCACTAGATGTCTCCCTTATAATTGGATCCTTCAAATACAATCCTGTTCACCAAAAGCTATTCCACCTCGTACTTCCTCGAAGTCAGCCTCCTCCTACAAGCCCAGAGGAAGTTCACTATCATGCCCAGCCGGAGATACAGCATACCTTCCGACCCGATCAAAAGATACCAAATATAGTCATCTCGGCAACCTTTGCAATCGCCACCTTGGCTCCTTGGTTTGTTCTTCTTACTTTGGTACGTTTCAAAGGTTTACTTCCGTTGTCGTCGTCTCGACCTAACATATGATAATCTAGTGGCTCAATATTCCCCATCAAACCCCTAAACTATTCTCTTCTGAGATTCTTCCATTCATCGTCCTACTAGGCGCACTGGAGGCATTCTTGGTCACATATTGGGTTACGCTGAAATTACCACAGGTATTGACCTATGGTGTTGCTCTCTCCTTGGCGACGGCAGCGACTGGGAAACGAGCGCTAAGTGCCATTAGTAGATGGAGAGGAGCTTAATCATGGTTAGTTCATCCAAAATATAATTGTTGTTAGGCGAATCTATACACCTCAGTCGTCGAGCATAGTAGTGAAACATTGTATTTCACTCCCGAAAAAATCTCCGTATCTACAACGAACAAACGAGCGTGTCATACATGGCGATATCGCTACAGACTACAGAGGGATACATGTCTAGGACTAGTAGCAACCTTTATGGCTGCGCATAAAACATGCTGGGATCTCGAAGCGGAGTATCTTGCTAGTAAGGTTCTGCTCACATAGCAAAATGTACCGTCGATGCCGACATATCAGTTCATGAAGACTCGCGAACACGCCCAAATTGGAGAAGAAATTCGGAATAAAACTGGGAAACTGCTAATGTATAAAGAGGCCAACTCTTCATCTTCATAAGCCCAAAGGAGCAGATGAACCTATTGGCCATTACAAGGCGAGGCCTACAACAGACGAACTCGACGAGGATGATCCAATGTCGCTCGAAAGGCTACTTGAGCTGTTGCTGAAGTCGCTGAGATTTACAGCAGAAATAGGAGGAGCAAGGTAATCGGCGTTGAATGGACTGGTATCTTTGCCAAATAGATGCACCTCATGATCTCCAGAGATCTCGGGTATGAAGATCTTGGGATTTGGACCCCCGTCAGCCTTGAGCAAAGAGATTCTATGCTCCCTACGACCAAGATTGGCACGTCGAGTAAGTTGCTTGACAAACTCAGCGAACTTTATGTCCTCTTCGTTCATTGGTTGTATGTTATTGATTGGGATTAAGCAATTGAGGTCTACCGTTGCTACCGAACGCCGGTGTCGACCACGTCTATGCTCACTTGCTCCAGTAATCGGTGAAGCCGTCTCCTTGGGCGGTTGAATGAAGCGTTCATCCGGCGAAGGGAGCAGTGGACTAGATTTCCTTCGAGCTCGCAGTCCAGCAGGAGGGACTGTTGTGTAAGCATTAGAGCTCGCAACCACTACTGTACTACCATCGCCGGTCTGGCCATGTTCATTGTACCCGACCACCGGGCTTTCCTGTGAGAGCTCGTATGGTGATTCCTCTCGAACAGTCTCGAGTACATCTGCCCCACTAGTAGAGTAGAGAACATCACCGAGGGGAGACAGTCGCTTTCTTGGTTTCGCTTGTGGTTTGAGGCCGAACGGCTTGGGAAGTATTCCTCTACTCTGTGGGTTAAAGGGACGCGTGGCTGTCAGGACCCGGGTTGTACTAGTCCCAGGAGAAATTTGTGATGGAACTGGAGCGACACCACCGTCCTCAGACATCAGAATCTCTCGCTGAACTCCTGCAGCCATAGGTGGAAAAACAAATCTACACAGGTCTGCTTTTGTTGGGAATGGTGCGGCCCGAATATGGGCAAATCGATCCTCTTTTACGTCCGATTCAATACCGTGCAGGCTTTGGTCTGTGTGAGATTGTCGTGGCGAAGCAGGATACGCAAAAGAATCTTCTATAATAATGGGTGGATCGTGGTCCCCTTTAAGTCGTGGGTAGTCGGACAGTTCCGTGTCCATATCACCACCGAGCGATCTCAGGGAATTCGAGGTGCTTAAAGTTGAAGAAGACTCGGTACTTGTAATTACGTATTCGTGTGACAAATCTGGTGCATTTCTTTTCCTTCGACAACGTCTCAAGAGCCAAAGGCAAACTGCAAAGGAAATCAAGAAGCAGAAGCTTCCTGCGGCCCAGGGAAGGGGCCCTGAAACACCAAGATTGTTCTGCCTGCTCACCGTACTCGTGGCAGAGTTCTGATCTGCCAGAATAGATGAGGGATGGGCACTACGATCGATATCGGCAGAAAGAGGGGTTGTCGGTCCCATGAATATTGTCGCGAAGAACGTCGTGAGCGAAACTATGTACCAGTAAGCACTTTCAGTAAAAGAGAGAGAAATGAGATTTACCGGTTGGACTTGAGATCATAAAGGCGACCCGGCGGTCATCGTCCGTCGAGACGTTTGTAAGGGTACGGGAGGAGTGGCGCGTCCTAGTTCGTCGTGACCTGCTGGAACGAACAGAAGAGGCGCTCTCGGACTCTATATGCGTTGGGTATGGGTACAATTCCTCGTCAACTGTAGAGACGTGGCTAGTGTGCCGAACGTTAGCGTTCTTCGTTGGATCTCCGAGACTAACAGGACACGCCCCAGCCCCTGCACAGCCCAAAGTACTCTCGTGTCTTTGAATTATATTGCACTGGGAGATCGTTTCGAGTCTCACTGCCCAGTTCTGACGATGTTGAAGAGGGGAAGAGAAGACAGCGGGCAGGTCGATGAATGTACAGAAGATTAAAACGAGTGGTAGAGTAGTACAACGATTGGATTTCATGATGAAAGGAGCGCAGGGCCTGTTCCCAAGAATTTTGGGTGATGAGGTCAGGTGGAAAGTGGCGAGCGGTCATCTAGGAAGGATTTCAGCGAAAATAGGCTTGAAATCTAGAAGTAAATACACCATGAGTTAAACCTAAGGAACAACAGGTAATACTAGGATTTGAATATTCGCAAGAGGCGCTGCTCTGTAACGATACGGGTACGGCACAATGGGCATTCTTTTGTGGACTTCATGATTACCTCTGAGCATGACATGCATAGGGCCAAGTGTCTACGGGAATAATCAATTCAAGTTCTAACGGAACGGTGAAAACCCACCCGCAATCCACAATGGCGATATTGGCTTCCTCGTCCTGGCAAATGACACATAGGCCGTCCCTTTCAATAAAACCGGTAGAAATAGGCGCAGGACCAGTAGGACTCTTAGGACGCCCGGGGGGTGGCGAACGGGCCCGTTGAGGTTCATTTGGACCCACATTCGTATTCGTCTGTCGTGCGGCTTCCATCCGTGCTTGTTCCATACGCTGTCGTTGATACTCTTCTCTCGCACGCTCTTCGGCTTCATGGATTGCCTGCTCCCTAGCTCTCTCACGCCTTTCTGTTTCAATAAGGCCCATGACCTTGTCAACCAATTCACTCTTCTCCAGTATCAATCGTGCATTGACGTGATTCGCCTGGAGAATACCTTTGAGTGTAGCAACATTGTACTCAGAAACATCTGCCCTCGACATGCCCAGGATGGTTGCTAACAGGGGAATATGGCTTGGGGCACGGGGACGGGGGGAGGAGGGAGGAAGAGGAGGTTCTGGGTAGCGGTATTGAGGCGGAATTGATTGGCCGTCTGAAGATGGAACGGAGCGACTTCGAGAGCGACCAGAATTGGGAGGATTGAGAGTTTCTTGAATGCGCTCTTGGGGCGGCGGAGAAGTAGGTCGAGTCTGCCATCGTGGTTGAGGCGGCGGAGATGTGGGCCTGGTTGTTTGCGCATACTGAGCTCCAGGATATTGGTTTGGAGCATTGCCGTGTTGGGGCACTGGGCTGACGGGTGTGGGCCAAACGGGTGTGGGGCGCTCTTGTCGTGGTGAGGTGGGACGCGTATACTGGTTGGGCTGAGCATATTGATGAGCGTATGGATCTGAAATTCGGTTAGGGACTGGAGGTGGCCTCGGGGGTGGTGATGTGGGTCGGTTTGTCCGAGAGTTAGACTGTACACGGGGATCTGTAGAACGCGGCCGTGGAGGCGGTATTGGTCCAGATGTTCGACCGCTTCCGCCTGAAAACATCCCTCGATGTCTTGTGTCCGTCGGAGTGCGGTGTGCTATGGTTTGCCTGCGATAAAACCGCTATGAAATACGTTCAATATATACCAATAAAGACAAATGTAAATGTTATTACTTCATTTTCGGGACTTAGGCCTCCGATCAGGGACTGTCATCTCAGCGTCAGTGGCGAATATCATCTCAGACAAACATGCCATACTCTAGCATCGATGATTGCCTCGACCAGGTCGTCTTTCTCAACTGCAATTCTTGGTTTGATGCCATACGCATCGAGATACATGCGCAACTTGGCGACCGGCATATCCCGAAGCTGCGATTTGCCGCTGGCAGTGACTGACAGATGACGATTGATCAATGGATGACCCAGAAAATAGTATATCATACTTACTACTGAGTACTTCGATGCAGTACGTGCATACCAATACCGTCCTGCATGAGGCATGATAAATTACTAACTTATATGAATAGTCAGAAGTCTTACTCATAACCAGGCCGATTACTATCGGTTCTAGGACATAGTGCTTGATGATCACAGCAAGAACCGCAATACGTAAATCCTGTAAACAGTTTCAGAAAATCTGTGTTTACTAGGGAGCAAGTAACGCGCCGCAGTGGTTGCAGAATTTCCTTCGGGTCATAATTCCAAATTCTCTGCTGCATCGGTGGCATCGAGGAGCATTGTTTGCTGTATCTGTGCGTGGAGCAAGGCTGCTAAGCAGTGGTAACGCACGAGAAGCATCAGCGGCAGCCATTCGCTGGACGTGGTAAGAGGCGAAACCAGCAGGTACCTCACTTACCACCCGCCATATTGTGCAAAAAGGCACTAAATATTGACAATGGGTATGAAAATACGTTTTAAGATATTCTATTCTAACCTAAGCCGTTTTTCATGTAGATGGCGGCCATTACAAGATTATTCTGGCCTCGTCTTTTTGTCCCGTCAACATCGACCACGACCAGAGTCTCTAAAACGACGCTCAACCATCGAAATACTTCCCGTGCAGCGTCAAAATACTCAAAACTACAGCCCTCATTTCCAGAAACGCCAGATGAACTTTTGTTTGAAGAGTGCACAGACGAATATTCTGCCCTTGATGGTCTGCTATCGAAAGACAATCAACCTAGGCATACAAAACCATGCGACTCCTTAGCTGCTGCCGCTGCCGCTGCCGATCTTTCTCTGGGAAAGGCATTGTTGGAAGAATATACAGCTGCGAAAATTCAGATTATTCATCGATCACAATACAGAAATCTGGCACTTTTAAGCCTTAGAGCCGGAGATATTGATGGCTCTTTGGCATGGCTTTCCTTGATGCCCAGCCAACGTGAGGATGCAACTACGTCCTATCAAGAACCTACCCAAGAGATGGTAGATTCACTCACGGATGGGCGCCTCGAATTCCGAGGTCTTATCACCTTGCTTGGTATCTATGCCGAAAAAGGGTGGCAGGGTTCCGTTCCCCTTCGCATTATCAGTATTCTCGCAAAGTATAGGCCAGTCATGGAGTTCTACGAACTGTTTACAGAGGTGACTGGTATACACCAAGAAGCTAACAAGGGTGAGGACGTTAAACAGTTACATACTCAATGGAGAGCGGCCGCTATCTATCAGCTAGCTTCACGCAATAAGCCCTCCATGGCATGGCGGCTCTTCCGGGAGCAACCAGACGAACTATCTCGCCTTAATGAGGAGATCCTCACTCCAGTATATCGGTCGGCATATAAAAAGGGGTTACCATTTGCGCCTTTCATCCTAGAAGCCATACCCCCGCACCTCCGAAGCCGCGTCAAAGAAGGGCGCAAAATACTCCTCAGTAGCACCAAACTCACCCAAGAAGTACTTCAATTCAAGCTCGCTGACCAAGGCGGCTTCCTGTCAGTTACAAAGGGGTATGCTGAAGCAAGATTGAGCAGATCACTTCGAATATTGAAGTGGCTTCTGGTCAATCCGGGGTCTCAAATATCGCCAGATCCAAGAGCAGTGGCCTACGCTTTCTTCGCTCTATCAACATCAAGCAGGGGTGAAAGAGTTCTCAACTTGTTCAGGAAGCGGATAGCGCGACTTGGAGATCACGATGCCCATGTCTTTTGGGCGACAGTCGAAATGGAACTGCTACGTCACATGGATGATCCTGGCTCCGCCGCTCAGTATTATATCAAAGCCTTTCATCCACCAGGGATTCCCTCAGTCTTCCGTCAACCCCCACCAGGCCATTGGCAGGGCTGGTTGAGCACTACGCCTCTGCGCAGCCCGCCGCTACCTCCATATCGCCTTCGTCCTTCCGGCCCTGCCCTCCTCACAATATGGAAAATAGCTATAACACTCTCTTTACGCGTGCCTGGAGCCGAAATTGACGGGAATACAAGTCATCTTACATCCATCGTGGACGACCAAGTACAATATGAAATCAGTCACTTGAAAGCACTCTTCGAGGACTTTCTCACCACCTACGATAGAGTTTCCAAGCAAAAGAGGACATACGTATCCAATGTTTACACTCAAGTTCGCTACTTCGAGCTATTCTTGAAACAGATGGTGGTCGTGGCGCCATCCCTCTGTGACTCGGTGATGAGGGCGATGCAGATGCGGAACGTTCGACTGGACCACCGAGTTTGGGTTGTTTATTCCAGATCCAGGGTAGCTCATGGTGATCCTGGATTTCTATTGCGTATCCTGGAACAGCTGGAGGACGATTTTGGTGTACCCAATTTCAGTCCTGCGGCGCTCAGGGATACGAGCATGTATGGAAGACGAGCCCTTGAAGGGACAGAGGAGAGCTCCATAACGCTGCCTTACAAGGTATTCGATGCCTATGTCTACGGTTTTAGACAGCTTTCCTCTATTGGTGCAACGAGAGAGGCGGTGGAGTTGCATGCTCGCATGCTTCGTTTCGGCTACAAGGAAGGAACATCTTTGTTATTTGACGGACTACTACACGCCATGCTCGAGGAAATGCGAGTGGCGGCAAGGAAGGAGCGTAATGGAGGAGAAAACTCTAGTTATATAGAAGCAAGGGACATAGAAGATGCTGTATTCAGTGCGGAATTGAGCGGTGCAAATGATTAAACATTTCACCTAGTACTAATATTATAGCTAAAGAGCAATAATAATTTAAAAGTGATTCTCTGCTCAGTTTCGACGTCCGAGTTGACCACTTAGGAGACTATTCCTCGGCTTCTTCAGGCTTCAACTCCGTCTATCGTATAGTCGAGGATGAAGGATCATGTGGAGATGATCGCGGCGACCGGTCCCTCTGTACCAATGCAGCTTTGAGCGGGAGTGAAAATGAAGGATATATGCTGACAGGCAGTAAGAATGAGTGATGTATGCTGAATTCCGCATTGACCGAGGCTTGAGGCTTATCCATTATGTACTCTCGATTTCTTGAAGGCGCACATATTCGGGTTTCTTTTCGCTACTATGAAGCATAAAACTATATCATCCTCTATAACGTCGCTGATTCGTGTCTTGTATCAGCTGCATTAGTCTCGATATTCGTCTCACTGACGTGGAGATAAACGGCGGGTAACCGGTGTTACATGTTATGTCCGCTGGAACTTCTTGAGCAGCACCTCGACCTGACCCTTGCCAACAATCTTGCGCCATGATAACAAGAAAATCCCAGATGAGCGAGTACTGCTAAAGCTCAGATCGATGGTTAAAAGTCTGACCTCTTTTGCGTTGTTACGATTATAAACAACGCCAGTGACTGACCGCCCGTTCCCTGACGAACACACGGTAGAAGAAATTTACTGCAACGAAGCCTTCACCATTGACAATGAGGCTGTTGGAGATTGGACCTCGAGTTTACAAATGTTGTTGACCTTTGTGCGTGGTTCGATGACAGGATATGGAACCTCTTTACTGACTGATACATGATACCGTATAGTCGGCCATTTTCTCTGCTGTCCTGATTACGCTCATTGTGGACAGCAAGACTCTGCTAGAGCAGGATAAAACCGACATCGTAGTAGACGCACTCGTGTTCTTTATGAACAATCTTGCCAACGGAACCCATCAACCCTACACCCCCCCCAAAATTTCAACCTTCAACTCAATCCGTTGCCGTCAATTGTCTGTTCTTCGCCAGCCTCTGCCTGAGTATCGCGACTGCTCTCGCGGCCGTCTTGGCCATGCAATGGGTAACTGACACGGTGCAGTGACGAAGCGTGCTGGCTCAACGCCCGAGGAGAGAGTGAAGCGTCTCCATTTCCGATATCAAGGCGGACTGGATTGGAAGATGGATATGATCATCGGGTCACTTCCGATCTTTCTTCACACTTCGGTCTTGCTTTTCTTCGTCGGGTTGATTGTCTGGATGTGGGATATCAACCATTCGATTTTCGTCATTGTGGTAGTTTGTGGTCTGCTTTCAGGGCTATTCTACGTACTTACCACAGCCCTGGCGGTATCCTGTCCTACATGTTCATACCGAACACCACTAGCGAGTTGGATATATTCGAGTATTCATCTCCTGGTGAGAGCTTTCTCTCGATCCGTGGTCACACTCGAAGAACCACGGATCGCAGGGATAAACGTCAAACTTGCTGGTTTCCGATCCCGCTTTTCTCCGCCTTCATTATCGCTTCGTGACGACGTATATATTCGCAGTCCAGACCAGACGCTGAAGAAGAACTCCCTCATCTGGTTGTCGAATACCATTTTCATCTCACCCGATGTTTACCAACGCTTACTTGTCCTCGTCGGCGGCTTTGCATCGGTCGTGGACAAGCCAAGAGATAACTCGATCAACTGGACACCATCCTATATCTCATCTCGTCCGGATTACTACCATGGAGAGAGAAAGAAGAGCTAGACGGAGAGGAGTATCCGTCCAGTCCACTGTTTAGACGAATGCGGCTCATGCAATGGCCCCGTGCTCTAAAGGGCCATCCACACGTGAACATGATCGGATCGGGACTTGAACCAACGACCAGGATCAGAATTACAAAACTGTGAACTCCCGATTCATGAAATAAAGATATCAAAGAGATACATGACATCCCTAAAGAAGCCTACTTTCCTTTTCTAGGCTGTAGAGACTGGCTAAATGTCTCGAGTACCTCGACGGTTCGACCGATCACCTCCTGCAATTGAAGATTTTTGCCATCGTCGATGTCACCATTCCCCCCTTGACGCTGCGGATCAGACTCCAGAGCAATCAACTGTTCTACATGCGAGAAAAGTAACGATTCATCTTCTGGAGGGACAGTTGCTGAGCCATCCCGCCTTAGAAGAGCCAGAATGTTGTCTGACGGGGGTTTGCAACCGGAGATGAGGCACTCATCCAAGGCCTTCTCAAATTGAGGAACATTTGGATCGAGGAATGGAAGGATTACTTTCGTTATCTCCCGGTGGATGTCATGAGCCTCCACATGGGACCTAGTAGGCGATGTAGGGGAAACCCTAGGGGCTGATGTGGTGGAAACCCTAACGACAGGTGGAGTGGTAAACATGTCAACCCTAGCGACCGATGTAGGGGAAACCACGTCAACTTCAACATCCGATACAATGGAAGCGACATCAGCCTTATTAGCAGCCAATGCGATGGAAGCGACAAGTAGTTCCGGTAACATTACGTATTTGAATTCCCGTTGGATATTGGGAATGATTAAAAGTCCAATATCCCAAAGCTCGGTTTTCCACGTCGTCCTATATGCTCTTCCCAACTTTCTGCATGCATTGGTGAAGATGTGTCGTAGAATTTGTGTAATCCGCTCTTGATCCTTGTGATCGATTTGTTGTGATATATCAAGAGGTAGATCCCTTATTAGTCGCAGTGGATACCACGTTACGCTTTTCCAGTCTTTTGGACGGTCGATTGGACCAAGCGTAGCATAAAGACTAGCGACGGCCTTGCGCCATAGAATGAGCTCATCTTGGTGTATGAGACTATCCTCACGTGAGAGGACATCGTAGGATAGCTGTGGTAAGTAAAGCCCTTCGGGGCGATCCTTGCCACAAATACCAAGAATTACAGAAGTCATGATCGTTGATATATCGCGAACAAGATTATCAGGGATCACAGCCTCTTCCAAAAGGATTTCGAGGATTCGAGAGATCGTGTCGAGAACTTTGGGGCATAAAGGATTGTAGAATGACATGTAGTACTGTTTTCGGAGGGCGACACGAAAGAAGAAATCCCTGTATCGACTGGAGATGGCGGTCGTTTGGCTACAAATCAAGTCGCAGGTCGTGATCAGTCTCTCGGGGATATTGTTTGAGAGGCCTGCGATCTTGAAATAGATGTTTTGGTCCGTTTGCGGATATAGTAAGATCGCAGTAGACTCGGAAAAGATCTCTGCGTCTTGTTCATGTTCTTCATTCATATCTGGAAAGTGGGAAAGCTTTTGAATGTTTCTGAACATCCCTGTCCACTTTTCCTGCATTTTTCTGATTACTTCTTGGAAATGCAAGGTTTGTAGTTCGGGTAGCTGCAGAAAGCTGAGCAGTGTCTTCGAAAGGTCGGGAAGGAAATGATGCTTGATCTCTGTTGACTCCAGCTGATCGAGGAGCGTGCGAACTTCGAGGTTTCGGTCATTTAAGATGGCATCCTTTTCTCGCTCCTCTTGTGACTTGTCGAATAAGGCACTAAGACCATCGGACACCGGCGTATCGAAAGGTGCCGAGTTCCAAATAACGGCAAGAACCGTAGTTCCAAGGTAGAACGCTAATCCGATACAGAATATGACCAACGTCACTAGAAAGACCCGCTGGTTGATATGCCAGAGCCAGTAAAGAAGGCCGCTAAAGAACAAGGTGAAGGATGCGTAAAGAAGGATGGGGAGGAGGGCTATGATCCTCGGTAGCTGCCAATCCTCGATTGCCTCCGAGCGGTACTGACGGGTAGTAGCTCTGTCTTTTGCATTTTTGCGCAAAAGGCCACTGTCGTATCGGATGATCCACTGAAGTATGATTATGGCGATGAGGCCGACGACAAGGCCCAAGGAAAGACTTGCGAACAGAAGACCGTTAATGATAATTACGTACTTCTCTGGTGAGAAATGGATGGGTTCATATTGATCGAGGGTCCTATTTCGTGAGGCGTTGAAGGTTTGATTTGCGATGTACATGAGGAGGTCTCGAGAGGTTTCTTGAGGGTCTTCTTCCAGCTTTCTCATGCTTTCGATTACGAATGCAGAGAGAATTGCGGAATATAATGCAGCCTATACGGACTGAAGTGAGTTTCGTCGTTTTCCGGAAGGATATATAGGACGTACGAAAATGAGTAAATTACTGAGATTGTCGTTCCATTCCTTAATGAGCTCTTGGTCGATATTGCCAGTTCTGAAGTTGTACAACTCCCATCCATTATTTCCCCGATTCTGGATGCGGTGTGATTCGCCCAAATCCTCCACTACTACGCTTTTACGAGATAATTTGGCCATAGTGGGCTGTCTTCACTTTGGGCAAGGGCTCGTGAGGTATCACAGAGGAAGATCTAGACTATTTGCCATGTTTTCTACCCACTACTTGGTTAATATCCAATGCGGGGGTATTTGAAATGTGGCTGGTCATTTGTTATCGATGGGGTGGCATCCAGCCAGCCATTTTGGTCCTTACCCCTTACCGACAGATTATAGGTAAAACCTGGGTAAAAGCATGTCAATCGAATACGAAACAAAAGGCTATGAGCTGGCTATTTGCAATTAAGGGAGGTGCCAGCAGGGAGCAAGGAGGAATCCTGCAAGCTGAACAACGCTATGTTCTCGGTTCAACCTGCTGGCCCAATCCTTCAATGGCCGTATGTCGTTCCATTCACCCATAAAAGCAGTAACTCGTACCCTGTCGGCCACAGTCTTGCTCTTATATCCACATCCACCTTCTCCTATGACCACAAACATGTCTACGCTTGATGAAATGGTAAGTTGATCCTCTCCAGGCTGTTCGCTACTGAATGCCGGTACCCTTCAGCTCGTACGTATGACCACAATTCAAAGCCATTTATTATCACCTGAGTGATTTGCCCGATCTCTTATTGATAGAACAATGTATGTGCTCGCCCTCTCTCATCCTAGACATCCAGTCAACCTTCTCGCTCGCTGTATCTCCGGCTTTTCATCTTATGATCTACAGATGGTATGCCTTAACTCCGCAAGTCCGCAAGTTCTAATAAAGGATATATTCTTGGGTTTTCACTAGTGGGTAAGTAGGCGTGAATATGGGCTACTGTACCCAGATTTACTAAAATGTCTCGATTATAGAATGTGCGTACACAAATCCTGATGCCTTCTGATCTCCGATGACTTCTACTGTCGTATAGGGAGTATGTACTAAGCTCGCACATGTGGGTCGTTACTCCTGACTGACAATGGTTCTCGCATCGTAAGGGTGTGCGTACCGAGCTTGCATCCGTCATTGGTCACTGAATCCCGACGGTTCTCGTGTCGTATAGCGAGTACGTCCTAAACTCGTATATCTGGTTGGTCACTGCTGACTTCCAATGGTTCTCCTGTCATATAGCGAGTGCGTACTGGGCTCGCATCTGTGGTCGGTCACTGATAACTCCCTATGATGTTCGTGTGGTATAGGAAGTATGTACTGAGCTCGCATCCGTGGTTAGCCACTACTGACTACCAATGGCTTTCATATTGTGTAGAGTGTGCGTACAGTGCTCGCATCCATGGTTGATCACTGCTAACTTACAGTGTCCTTCGTATCGTATAGCATGTGCGTACTGAGTCTTCATCTGGGGTTGGCCATTAATGATTACTGATGATTCTTGTGTGGTATAGCGAGTGCGTACTAAGCTCGTATCCGTGGCTAATCGTTGACGACTATTGATTGTTCTCGTGTCGTATAGGGAGTACGTACTAAGCTTGCGTATGTGATTTCGCCATTGCTGACTGCCAATGGCTCTTGTGTCATATAGGGAGTGCGTCCAGAACTTGCACCCGTGGCCAGTCTCCACTGACTACCGATGGTTGTCGTGTTGTATAGATTGTGCGTACTGAGCTCACATTCGTGATTGATCATTGCTGATTCTCGATGGTTCTCGTGTCGTATAGATCGTGCGTACTGGGCTTGCATCTGTGGATGACTGCCGATGATTTTTCTGTCGGATAGCGAGTGTGTCCTGAGCTCACATCAGTGGGTGATCAATGCTGACTGCCGATGGTTTTCGTGTCGTATAGGAAGTGCGTATTGAGCGCTCTTCCGTAGTTGGTACTGCTGAACCTCGATGCATAGGAAGTGTGTACTGAGCTCACATCCTTATTTGATCGTTGCTGACTGCCGATGGGCCTTGTGTCGTATAGCAAGTACGTACTGAGATAGTATCCGTGGTTGGTCACTGCTGACTTTCGACGATTCCTGTGTGGTCTAGTTTGTGCGTTCTGAACTCGCTTCCGGGACCGGTCACTGCTGACTGCTGATGATTCTCGTGTCGTATAGATTGTGCGTGCTGGCGAGCTTCTAGGGTTATTAATCACTGACTTTCAACGGTACTCCTGCTATATAGCTTGTGCGTATTGAACTCGCATCCGTAGTTGGTCACTGCTGACTTCCGATGGCTCTCGTGTGGTACAGGAAGTGCGTGCTGAACTTGCTTCTGTGGTTGGTCACCACTGATTCCTGATGGTTTTGTGTCGTATAGGGAGTGTGTACTGAGCCCGCATCCGTATTGGTCATTACTGACTTCTGATGGTTCTCGTGTGGTATAGCGAGTGCGTACTGAGCTCGTATCCGTGGCTGATCACTGATGAGTGTCGATTGTTCTCGTGTCGTATAGGGAGTATGTGCTAACCTTGCATATGTGGTTGGTCCTGCTAACTGTCGGGGACTCGTGTCGTATAGGGGGTGCGTACTGAGCTTGTGTCTATGGTTAACCTCTGCTGACTCTCGAATTTTCTCTTATCGTATAGTTTGTGCGTACCGAACTCCATCCTTGGTCACTATTGACTCCCGAGGGCTTTGGTGTCATATAGTTTGTACGTGCTAAACTCGCATAGGTGATCTGTCATTGCTGATCCCAATACCCTTCTTGTCGTATAGTTTGTGCGTACTGAGCTCCCATCTGTAGTTGGTCTCTGCTGACTGCCGAGGGTTCTCTTGTCCTTTAGGATGTGCGTACTGAGGTTTAGTCACTGCTGACTCCTGATGACTTCTCGTATCGTATAGCATGTACGTACTGATCTCGTATCTCGGGTTGGTCACTGCTGACTGCCGACGGTTTTCGCGTCATGTAGCGAGTGCGTATTGAGCTTGGATCTATGGCCACTGCTAACTTCCGATGGCTCATCTGTGGCATAGTTTGTGCGTACTGAGTCCACATCTGTGGTTGATCACTACTGACTGCTAATGGTTCTCGTGTGGTATAGTTTGTGCGTACTGACCTTGCATTCGTGGCTGGTCACTGCTGACTCCCGATGGTTCTCGTGTTGTATAGGAAGTGCGTACTGAGCTTGTGTCCGTAGTTGTTCAATACTGACTGCTGATGGTTCTCGCGATGTAGTATGTGCGTATTGGGCACACTCCCGTGTCTGATCGATTAACCACCTGGCTATTGTGTTTTGCTGTCTATAGAGGGTATGCTATGAATTTTTTTTGATTGAATTTATGTCGCGCTAATTTCTCGTTCCGTATAGCCAGTGAGTATTGACCGCATGCTGCTTCTTTAACTCACCGTCATACAGGAAGTAGGTCTTTCCGGCCTCCCATTGGCTAACAATTGACTTTATATACTCGCTCAACTTCTCTCCGACTCTACTTTCAATCAATCCCTCATCTTGTTTCGGCATACAGATGGTGTGTATCCCTCTCTGCTGTCATCCGCTTTTGACCCGTCATAATCTTCCGCATCGTTCTACTTTGATTGCGACTCTATTCGTGTACAGGATGTATGTCGTCGACTTGCACAATGATTCTCTGCTAACCATATTTGTGGCTGACCTGCAAGCTTGTGAGTGCCGATTTTACTTGTCCTAGCCCCTAACTGGCGTTTACACTGGTTTTCCGACAGATTGTAAGTTGTAGATTCATGTTTCTCCTTTTCTTGTACACCAATTACCTTTGCATGATTGTAGAAAGTATGAACTGCCTTCATCGAAATTCTTTGCTGATTGGTCATCCATCTTACTCACAGAAGGTATGTTTCACCGCACGTGCTTTAGACAACTTTCTAACTTTTCATTACAACTCCGTATTTCTAGAATGTGGGTATAATTTCGATCCATTTCCTCCTGTTGTTTTTGATATAATTTACCGTCCTATCCATACAGTTGGTATGTACTGGCCTTCTTATAAAGTAGTCGAAGACTGGAAATGGTGATTACTAGAAACACGTCGTACGTATTCGCAATCCCTCATCCCTGACGCTGATCTCGCTATTTTCAGAATGTATGTGTTGCTTATACGAGAAAGTCTTTCAACTGATCGAGTAAATCACTCAACTTATGACTCATAGCTGGTGTGTGGAGGTCTAAGTGGCTGATATCATGTAGCCTAACACGTTCTCCTTTCAGGACAAGATGAATGAAGTAAAAGCAAACGATGAAACTATCAAGCAAGGAACCGAATCCCACCCCAAACAGAAATCCTTATCGCATTGGGAGAGGATTTCGAGGCCAATTCGCAACTTGTTCTAGGTCGGTGATAACGTGTGTTGCAAAAAGTACAATAGCCGAGCCTGACTGACTTCGTTTTCAAGCTGAACCTTGAGTCACTTGCTTGAAGTATGTGCGACCGGAGAGACTAGTAAGGTTGCTCATAACATGGATAGACCGCAGAACTTTGCCCAACCACGCCTCAAGTCTCCATTCTTCCATTCTATGACTCCTCCCTTTCACTTGCTTCCTTTACCCGGCTCAGTATGAGGATCTCGATGTTTCTCATAACCCCGCTGTGATGCAACATACGATGGATTGTATCCATGTCAATACTGTGCTCACTCGAATTAACTGTGATACTTGCTGTGTAATACTGTGAGATTCTAGCTGTGAGTTGCTGTCGAGCACGAGCTCGCCAAGTGTGTCCAGCGTGAAGGATCAATGGAAGATATGCCACTGTAATAGGACAAAACATGTTATAATAGTCGTAAGCAGATGATACAAGAGTGTTTGCATGGAATGTCCGCAAATGATATAGAGTTAGAAGATGGACGCAAGCAATAACGACCGTACTAGTTCACCAAACCTCGTCTCTCCATTCCCTTAGATCCTCTTCTTTAATACGATTGAGCCCACCCGCGTCTCTCCCCTCATTCCCAATTCTGCTTGGTATATGTCTCCTTCCCCTACCTTCTACAAGCCGTTGAGCACCCTGGTGTAATTCCTCATTGACTTGCTTGCTTTTCCTTCCTGTCCAAGGGCCGACTATGCCGCCGTGAAGCAAGCCTCCGCAGGCCCCTACGAGGCCACCAAATAATATGGCCGTCATCGCGAAAATGTAGAACGGATAGAGTGCACGCGAGATGGCAAGAGCGATACCCATTGGGATCTCGACCGTATAGTGATATACGGCAACAAGCAGCACGATGATCGGGTCGAGGATGACGAGCAAGATCGAATAGATAATACGGATCGGCTCGATGACGAGCGGAAGGACGAATCCAAAGACGGTTCTGAAGGCGTGGACTTGCCAAAGGATAAATGCCCATATGTACGGGAACGGTGAGGGGATCTTGGACAAAAGTCTGAAGACTTCTCTGGGAAGTTGTCGACGGGGCTCCAACGTCGATGTCCTTTGGGGATTGGCGTTTGGGAAAAATGGGTTATGGCCCTGACCAGTCTGGTGGTCGGAGTTGCCTGGGTAGTACGGATTGGGTTGTGAGTCGCCGTTATTATTGAAGAGAGCGTCACTCGCAGCGCCTGCTGCTTGCTTGACTGCTTCCATGGCTGGCTTTCTCTGTCTATACGTAATTAATACGGCGACGAAGAGAACCGCCATAGTGAAGAGATAGCCTGGCTTCTGTCCGTTCCGTGGCATGGTTATACTAGATTGTTATACAACGGCGGAAATTTTAAAGAAAAAATGGCGCGATTCGCCAGTCTTTGGGCGGTTGACGTCGCCGGTCCAAAGAACGACGTCGGGTCCAAAACACGCGCAAGGCCACCTTGGTTCCATTCATATCTTTGGGCATTCTGGCAATAGCATAAATCATGTCGACTACAACGATCACGACTTTTGCAGATGCTCAGGCTCTCGTAAAGGAACTTCGGGAAAACCCAAATAACATCGAGAAACGACAGTTGGCTAGGACGGCCTGTTCCACTGAGTCGTGGCCTCTGCTATGCGACGCTCGATACCCAGAATTTTTAGCAGATTGCGTGAACTTGCATGGCGAGGAAGAAGTAGGCGCAGTGAGCTACTCTTTTTGATAGACTCTTGTTGTATACGATACTTATCGATCATAGAATGGTTTACCCGCATGGGTTCTGTCTGCATGGGAGATCTCCATCTCTCTACAAGCTTCCAACACATCAGTCCCGCCTTTTATAACGTCTCCACTCAATATCAATGCCCTCCTTACACTGCGAGACATCATCGTACGCAAATTGATGCCGTCCATGGCTTCTCTAGGAGCAGCAGGACGCGTCAGATTCAAACCAGATAGCCCTGATGCAGCCAGTTGCATCAGTGCGGCAACTGGACTACTGTTCGCTTTATCGCATTCGCTCAAAATGCATCCTGACCTCTCATTCCTCGCGTGAGACACTTAGCAACTTACATCTCCTTCACTCTCAGGCTTATGATTCTCAATCAGGCGGCTTCGTCAATCGGGAGCGGTAGAAGTATGCACTCTGTGTTGGCTATACACGTCCGATCTGGCGACGCGAGTCACTGCCTCTATATCTCTCGAGTCTCTATTAGAGCCCCACTCCCAACAACAACAGCAACAATCGTCGTCGTCGTCTGCTTTCGATTTTTCCAGTCCACCAATGCAGCACGTCCTCCGTCGCGTAGTCGACGCGGCTCCAAATGCTTCCACCATTGTACACCGATGCATATCCATGCTTTCAGATGGACTAGAGAAGGGAAAGATGACAGACGGACATAAACTGGTAGAACTCTGCCTGGTCCAATGGATGACGGACGAGTCTTGCAAAGATTCTTTGGGTCGGTTTTTCGTCACAGAGAGACAATCCTCTGGGAGTGGACATGGAAAGAATGTGGCAGAAGTCGTCGTCGCCGTCGTCGCGGATGCGCTCGCCCAAGCGGAGGTGACGGGTGTGAATTGGGAGATTGTGGACATGGGCGGAGCCGTGCTAATGTGAATATCAGGTTTTTCTTCTTCTTCGAGACAATTCATGTCGCTAATTTGTTCGGCTGCAAGATCGCTCTCCAACGTCGCACCGCTATCGATGGGGACGCTCATCGAGTATATCGAGCGACTTGAAATCGTCCAGCTGGCCGCCAATATCTACACTTTGGGACCAGAGGAAGAACACGGTCAGTCGGTCGATCAACTTTGTATCTACCGGAAAATAACATCATTTACCTGGACAGCTCAAGCATGGTCGAATCTGGTCGACTTGCTTCTTCATTGTACCACCTGTCGGGCTCCAAACTGTCACTTTGTCCGTACAGAAGCGTACGAGAACGCACTCCGCTCTAAACTGGAACAAAACTCTTTGTGGAACAACGTGGTACATTCCCTCCTTGAACGAGCTCGAGCTACTGCTGCCAGTGATGGTGGTGGATCAGCAAAAGCAAAGACGATAAAGGGTCAATGGGCTGCATGGGCACAATTGGGGAAAGAGCTGGGTCTCGTCTATAAGCCACCACCTCCATCGGCTCCGGTTTCAACGTTGCGAGGGGACGTCGACGGGTGTTGGTTTGGAGAATGTGAACGACATGGGAAAGTGGATGAAGAGACGGAGGGGAAGTTGTTGAGATGTTCGGCTTGTAGAAGGGCAAAATATTGCTCATCCGCGTGCCAACAAAAGTGAGTCCCCCTTCCTCCTAGTCCCCCCCGTTTTTTTGGGTAAAGGGGTTGACTGACGCGATCATTCTCCCTCTCCTGCTGTAGGGATTGGAAAGCGGTCCACAAGACGGAATGTAAAGCGTTTAGAGCGGGAACGAGCACCAACTAACCGAGTCAGAACCCCCGTCCCACTGTCACCCTAGGCCAGAAGGGAGTGGTTCTAGAGAGAAAAAGAAAAGAAGAAGAGAAGCGAAGAGAAGAAAAAGTAAAAAAGAAAAGAGGAAAAAGGGTTGTACGCCGTATTGTCCGTCCGTCAGTCCTACCGATGAAATACGACGTAATAGTAGGTTTCAATCAAACGCCATTGCCATTGTCATTGCATCGCACACGCACACACTATAATGCCCGCATCATTAATGCGCCGCGCCGCAACGGTACCGAAACGGATACGCCCCCCCCTGCGGTAGGGTTTCGATCGATTTTGAAACAAAAGCAAGCCACCGTTTTGATTCGTTTATGCTTTCATTTTACTTATCTTTTATTTTTTGATTTTCCATTTTTTCAAATTTTATTTTTTTCTTCATTCACGAAACAACGAGACACGAACAAGAAACACAAAACAAAAAAGGGGGGGTTGGGGGAAATTCTTCACTAGACAAACGAGAGCAAAGGAAGGATGGAGAGCTCGGGTAGGAGACCAATGGCGGAACGGAAGGAAAGAGAGAAAGGAAGGGAGAGAGATCGAGAGCGTAAGAGTCGGAACCAAAAAAAAACGAAATGGAGGATAGCAAAAGGAGAAAGGAAAAGGGGAGTAGAGAAGTAGGGAGATGGGTCGTTATTAAGGATGATGGATGTCTGGGGTTGGAAGGACTGGATTAAGCCGGCTGATAATCCTCTCGTCACGTAACCAAAAAACCAAAAAAATCAGAAAGGAAGGGGGGACGTAACATAGACGTGTAACAGCACTCTTCGACTCCCGAACCCCCCCCCCCCCCCCCCCCCTTGTGCGCGCATGCGCCGTGTGGGGGAAGGGGAAGAAAGGGATAACACTGTAGCATTGCAATCGTTGCAATCGTCGCATCGTCGCCGTCATCGTCGTCGTCGTTTAAAGCACATATCGGAAACTCAAGTTTTCGAAATCGGTCAAATCCAAGAACCGTTTCTCCACTCGGACCCTCTTCATCCCCGGCGCTGGCGCTGGCGTCGACGCTGACGCCTTCTCCTTCTCCTTCTCCCCGACAACGACCATTTCATCTTGAGAATCTCCCGCAGTGCTAGCACCATCCCCCTTCCCATTCGCATTTGCGATAGTCGTCGAATCGACAGGAACCTCAATCCATCCATACTCGCTATACTTTTCCTTTTCCTCCTCCGTCGTCGCCGCCGCCGCCGCTTTATCCCTGGTTACATTCCTCTGATTCAAGTACCATCGGAGGGACAAAATAATGACGACTTGACAACAATAACTCGTCAAAATGATCGCCCAGGGGACTCGATTCCGGGGTTTGTATTTGTCTTTCCACCATTGTGGAGCGACCATTTGACCGACAGAGTAACCGATGAGCCACATGGCGTGTTGAGTTAGTTTTTTGGTGTGGCCAGAGGTGGTGGTGGTGATCCAGGAGAGGGAAAGGACGACTGCGGGCGTGTTTCCGAGTTCTGTACAGGCAAAAAGGTGCGTCAAGTCGGGTCGTAATCATAAAGAGTGAAGAGGAGTGGATGGTACGTACGGATGCAGTAGAAAGCGACGAGAAGTCCGATACGATTATCGGGCAAGGTGATGAGCAAGATGACAGAGATGATAGAGGGAATATAGGACAACACCGAGATCCACCCTCTTGCATTCTACACAAACCAACCAATCGTCAGTCGAAAAACCCCACCAAGAAAGAGGAAAGGAAAGAAAGAAGGGAGACACGCACGGGATAGCGATGTAACATCCACATGGCAAAGGTGACGGTGATGACCATACAACCACCCGACGGAATATTCAACAACGTCGTTTCGAGGACGGAGAATCCCATGTCCTTGATGATCAGACTGTATTGGATTCCAATCCCGCCTACAAAGTTTGCGAGGACGGCGAAGAGCATGAAGATCCAGGCTTTTGGATCCTTGACCGCCTCGAAGAATCTAAACGCCGGGTGTGGGGGGACATATGGTCAGTATTTGAATCGAATAGAGATGTGGGTTGGGATAAGAAGGGGAGAGGTTATTATTTGTTATGGCCGTGGGTGGGGTGTGGCGTGTGGGGTGAGGTGTGGGTGGACTTTCGTCGAGTGAATCCACCCAGACGGGGAACGGGGCAAGGAGACCAAAAACAAGGAAAAAACGGAACCGACGACCGACGTACTGGTACTTTTTCCATTTCTTCGTCTCGACACCGGACTGATTCGCACGAATCCGCTTGATAGCCACGATTTTATCCTGTTGGGTCAAAAATCCTGCTTTTGTAGGACTGTCTGGGAAAAAAGCGGCAAAAGCGAGACAGACGACGAAAGTGAGGAGGGAGATGATGACCATGAACCATTGCCATTGGGCGACTTTTCCGTGGTTTTGAGGGAGAGACAATGGCGTGTGGCTACCCGCCAAAACAACGAGGTTAGAAAGAAGGGAGGAGGAGGAAAGAGAGGGGTTTACGTACGTTGGAGTATGAAAGGCGCCAAAGGCGATAAACCCAGAGAGAATCTGAGCGATTCCATTACATTGGAAAGTCCAACCGACACGTTCTCCCATTTCCGTACGCGTATAAAACATGGAAGTGACGAGCATGATCCCGGGAGTGATACAACCTTCTGTGAACCCCAACAAGATCCTCAACGCAATGAGTTTTTTGTATCCGATGGCGGCACAATGGACGCCGACGAGCATGGCCCAGAGAAACATCATGACGGCGAGATATTTGGCTACGGGGAATTTTTGAAAGGCGTACGAGTGGGGGATCTGAGAGGCCAAAAGACCGACGTAGAAGAAGGTGCCGAGGTTGTTGAGTTGGGCGGTGGTGAGTTGGTTGTCCTTGAGGAAACCGAGAATGGTCGCTGCTCCTATTGCATTTTTATCTAGGAATTGTACTATTGAAGGGTGGGAGGGGTTAATATTAAACAAGGACGACGGAAGGGGGCGGCGGGTGAAAACATACAGGTGTAGATTCTAGAAAGAAAATAAATAAATAAATTGGAATATAGTAAATACACGAAATGAAGGGAATACGTACGCGCATAAGAGTGGCATGACTCTCCAATCAATCTTCCGTTTGACCCGCTTCGATTCGTACGGGTCCAGATCGTCTTCTTCGTGAACGCCGGTCATCCCAGGCAACGCGAGCGAAATGTCCAAATCCTTTGCTGCAGCAGTACCAGCACCAGCAGCACCGACAGCACCAGCACCATGATGATGATGATGATGGGCTGCTTCGAGAGTAGGCGCGGTGTAGGTTTGGGGCGAGTCGGTGCTGCTGCCCACCTTTTGGTGGTCGTCCTTTGACGAAACGGAAGACTCCTTTGTGGCCATTCCTATTCCT